>WHPZ01582373.1:5337-38219 GCA_016617965.1 Macrosiphum rosae | reverse complement strand
GCATAACAAATAAATACGTTTTACGGGCCCTCGTGAGTTCGTGACATCCAATCTGACCCTTTTTGTTCTTTATTATTATTAATTTCACTCACTTCCTTGTTAACTTTAACTGATTTGAAACTTGAGTGTATACATTAATATAGACACCTAAATAGTTTTTGTATACGATAGGCTTATAGCCTTTTAGATAGTTGAATGTGCTATACTGTATCTACTATCTTATAACTATATTGTCTAATGTCTATACTTACATAAATACATAATATTTATGTGAGTTATGTTTCATACTAGTTTCAACTAACAAACTCAACAAAATGTTATTACCTATGGTCCGTTGTTGTAATAATACAATTGATACTATTGAGGCATTGACCTATAACATTCAATCATCAATTATTATAAATAATTATAACAATTATTATATATTATAAATCCATTATAATATGTTTTATAAAAACTAGCATTCAAATGTTATTTGTTTCACTATTAAATATTAATTTATATATAAGTATTATAAAAGTAAAATTAAGTATCGTATTACATTTTATAATTTTATTAAATAGATATCAGTAATAATTAAAAAAATTCAAAAATAGTATCCCTGTTTTTGGAAAGGAAAATTATGATCACTCTAGTCTGTGGCTTATACATGCTGGAAGAGTCCTAATTGTTTTAGGGTTCAAAGTATATCTTTAATTTCCATGTCTTTTTAGGTCTTATGGTTCCAGAACAAGATTCCCTACCTATGGTTATTGATTGTGTTGAATTGGGTATATGTTTTGTTTTAATAAAAAAATATAGCCAACTTTTTATTAAAATCAGAGTTGTCTTTACAGGAAATGTTGATTTTTTAAGATAATTATTTGTTTACCTAGCTATTGTAGTTACCATGCCCAAAATCCCACCTGTCGCCTTAGAAGACGCTGGTGCTATGATCTTTTATACTAAAAAGTATATATTTTATATTTGGGAGAATAGGTTCTCTTGTAATTATCAATCAATATATTGTCTATATTGTACTTTGATAATCCAATATGACTTATTTCTATATTTTCTTAGATAACCATTAAAATATCAAATATTTTACAATTTAATTTAATAAGAATTAACTTTACAGATTATTCAATGGTCTGATTATTTGAATTATTTAAATAACATTATTTTAAATACCAAAAGCTTGTTGCTAATTATAAAACATTCTATTTATCTTTTAATTATTTTAGGCTAATTTTTAATGACTAAGCAGGAAAAGGGAAATGTTCCATTTATGTATTTGATTGAGAGAGGGGCTACTTCCCTGTGGTGTGCAAACTCATAATGATTAATTCTGTTTTGCATCAATGGTCTTTCAAAACTGAAAATAAATCCATTATACACCAACTATAATCATATATTTCCACAACACTTTTAAATATTTTTAAAAAGTAAAAACATCCCAATTGATACATTCAAACTATTCAATTTGAATTTGGTTGTAAATTTCTAATATTAATTTTACTATAAATAGTAAATATTTCATTTTTTAAGGATTTCTCAACAAGTTCATGTTTTTAGTTAGGTGTTAGCTAATTAAGAGATAAAAAGAATTATAAAAAAAACATTAGCCACTTAAACAATCCATATTTGTTCAATGAAATATTTTATTATCGTTGGACAATTGTGTTGTATGTTGAAAGATTATCAGCTTAGTATTATAATTATAATACATTACTTTTGGTAATAAAAAATTTGAATTATATGAAATAAGTCAAACTATTTGTAATGTATTTTCACAGGGTGATATATACAGGGTGTCCAATAAGTATTGATAAAACTTTTCATTTTATGTTATTTTAAAATAGATGTGACATAAAAATCTTTACCAGCCTCAATACCTTGAAACAATGTTAATCTAAAAAAAAAAAGGGCAGCACTGTATAGTCAAGAACTAATTACTAATTAACTAAGTTAAAACTGTACAAAGGCTCAAATTAAACATTAAATAATTATTCAATTATCTTTGTCCAGATCTCAGTATTCTGTCGGGTTTTTTGTCCATTATATTTAGAGTCTTAATATCAGGAAATAATAATATTATGAACTTAAATATACATAATTTAATTTAATAATATATTCTAATTTATAAGAAATTATTGTGATTGACTATAAATGTTGTGATACTAAGAGAAAAACCTTCCATTTTTTAAAAATATAAATAGTTAGGTATTTTAATTAAAATTTTCACTGGACAAAAATACAAATCATACATGAAATATGACATTTTTCAATTCTAAAGCGACACTCTAGGTACTTTATAGTTTTAAATTGTATTCTTAAATTGTTTTTTGTATTACCCAGTACAAGTTTAATGTGTATAAAAAAATTATGAATAAGAGTTTCAGACGTATAAGTAATATGACTAAACATTTTTTTTCTAGATATTATGGACCTGCTCAAAAAATATTTCAATAACGATTCTTTATTTCCTTTCGGTAAATACATTTAATGTAAAAATTATAGTAATATAATATTACCTATGTCTAACATATTTGTATATTTTTTATATTATTTTGTTTATAGTTTCAGACTATGTCACAAATTATTTTAATTATATCAATGAAAAACCAGTATTTTCAGTCCTGGCACCTATAACAATAACTCTTTTCTGTTACTATGTCTACATTTATGTGAGAAAATTTTATCCAATCTATGTAAACTGTTGGTTTTGCAATGCCAATTTTAAAGTTGCTTTTGAGGACCGATTTGAATTTTCATGTATTGAATGTGGACAGTTTAATGGTTTTAAAGAGGCAAGTATTGTATTGTATAAATATCTATATGTATATAAATATGTATATATTATATAATATACATATATTTTAATTTAGTTTAATCAATTTTTATAAACTTATAAGAATACATTTATTTTTTTCAGGATGGAAGCTATAACAAATTAATTCCTGAGCAACATGATCAAAGGTACAACCAAGCAGTTTTTTCTGTAATCCAAGAAGATGTTAAGGAAAATAAAAATGGTTTGTGTCATAAATGCAATATTATTCAAGAAATGAAAGTGAAACAGTTAGCTTGTTTCGTCCCTACAAGGGAAAGAAACTTTGATAGAGAAATCGAAAAGTTCAAGTAATATTAAAAAGATTTTCTAAAATATAAAATTTTGTTTGATTCTCCTTTGCAATTATTTATAGGGAAAACTTGGAAGCAACATTAAAGTTATGTTCCAAATGCAATCAATACACTCAAAAAGTTCTATCACTGCAAGAACAACGTTACAACTTGAGATCAACTAAAATAAATAATAATCAAAAAGTGATTTATATTTAAATTTTATTTTTATTCAATATTAATATTATTTTGTATTATAGGGTATGCATTATGTTGGTGTCTGGCCTGATATATGTTCACTGTCTTTATCATTTATTGTATTATTATTCTCTTCTGGTGTTGAGAATTATATGGGCGATTGGGCAACACAACATTTAGATCCATTGATATCCCAAATTAGTGCTGTAACACTAACGCGCTCAATTGGAATGATAAGCCTAGGTGGTACATCATGCCAAGTTTATCACTGTTTGAGTACATTGGACATATTGAGCGCCATAACTATGTTCTTATGGTCATTATTATGCGTTACAAATAATTTTGAACATTTTGAACATTTGAAACCTAAAGTAATTTATAACAAATACATTCTAAAAATATCAATTTTACCTTACTATTATTTAATATTTTCTAGCTTCTCATTTCTGCAATTATAGTATTCTTATCGTCTGTATCTGTACTCAGATACTTGACAAAAAAACAAAAAATTGAACAAACAAGTATTAAACTGGAGGATGAAAAATGCAGAATCAATAATACAAATTATTATGATACTAGGTAATATTCATACATTTTCTGAATTGTGTATGCTATATACAGTCAAACCTCTATTTAACAAAGCTCTGTATAACATTATTTTTGGCAACCGTGGAATTTTCATTTAAAAACAATTCTATTTAACAAACTAATTTTGTATCATTATTAAAATTTCAATTTGTAACTATCCTCATTACTTGTACACAGTTATGCAAACTTATAAATTCCACATACAATTGTTTGTCTGTTCAATCATACCTCATTAAATTATATTATCATTGTCGAGTATTCTATACTCGCCCAATGGTAAGAAAACCAAATGGTTCCCAATGGTTGAGAAGTACATCAGAAAATTCTTTGAATTTAACAGAGAATATACATTTTTTTTTCAAGGTACATAATATTACATAAATATATTAATTTTGTACAAAAAAATCAAGTGTTTTAAGTGTAACAAAAATTGATATTTTTTAGAAAGACTATTTCTATTTGACAAATTCTTTTCAAAGAACCATCAAGTTCGTTAAATAGAGGCTTGGCTGTAGTAATTGTATGTGTCTATATGTTAATATTTAATTAAAATTTTTGAGGAAAATAAAATGTTTTACACCTAAGTAATAAAAAGTTTAAAGACATAGTGAAACAAACCTTGTTAGTACTTATATATTTATTTAAGTTCCCCATTTAGTATTTAGCCAGTTGCCAGTTTATTATAATTTAATGATTATTTTAGTAAGAATTGTATGTCACCAAAAACACAATTACGGGAAACTCATTTTCTGCCTGGGTCAAGTAATCAGTTCATCGTGCGCCTCCCAAAATTCAAAGTCGCTCGAATACTTAATGAAAAAATCTTTCTTGAAGCCATTCCCAAGTCCATTCAATATACAACAAGAGATGAGTATGATTACGACATAGATGCACGATATATGACCTCTCGACAAAATGGTATGTTATTTACTGCCTGTTAGAAGTCAAATGTCTGTATCTTTCCTTACTTATGGGCCTTTAGTTGTTGATATATTCTTAGTTCAAACAGTATCAATAATGTCTTAAATCATAAATATTTAAGTTATCATATACTAACTTTTCAATGGCTAGACTCGTTAGTTTTATATATATATTATATAATATATAAACTATAATAATAAAAATTGTAGCATCTTAGAATCAACATAATATAATATAAATATATTTCCTTCAAAATAATTAGTTGAAATCAAATGGGTTATTAGTTAGCATTGGATTTTAGTGATAAATATAATTGTTTACAAGGAATGTTTCACTATTCTCATTTTTATATTTCATAGGCGTGCACACGGGTTGGGCTTTAGCCCGACCTTAGATTTTTTATACGTGGGTGGATTGATACCTTATAAAGATATGACTAAAAGTAGGTATAGCCCTTTTAGCTTTTAAACGTTTGTGTTTACCCTAGAGACTATACAAGGCTATTCAAATTATATTTTTAAATATTTTTTATTCTTCTAATTTTTTTAATGATTACAGAGTTAATTTAATATTCCAAAGCAGAATATTTTGCTAAGTATTTCGATACATAAAAATTTAGTTTTGTGCAAGTGGTTTATACGTTATAAGTATTTACAGTTTAGATGAGCGGAGTGGTGTGGTACGAGGTTACTCCGCACAATGTATATCCACTATTACGCTTATCAAAACTTTAAATATTTATATCTCATAAACTAATAGCCCTAAAGTCAATTTCCCATGAATAATTTATAATAATAAATACATATTAATGTTAATTGACAATTGTTAATATTATATGAAGGGTTACGGGGAAAAACGATAATAGCCAATATTCCTAAAATGTTCAGTATTGTAGTTTTAAAGTTGCAGTTTCCAATCTTTTATCCCATTATGGTAATATTTAAACTTGTATTAAATCATTGACCAAGATCTTTTTTCCATAACTCGATTCACGTATCGATTCGTTATGAAACTAACCAAAAGGTACTATAATTATTTGATTTTTTCTTTCTTTTGACTATGGTCGTTTTTCCCCGTAACTCTTTATATATTATATTTTGAACGTTTTTGAATAAATTGTTTTATTAGATTATATTTGGTTAAAATTTTAAATTAATATTGATGAATTTTGTATGAAAACTGATTGTTTACATTTTCCAGTCACCAACAAAAGGGTCACTTAAAAGTTTGTAGTGAAATGTTTATAATTTTTTTCTTGTGTGGTGATCATGACAATGGGGTGGAAGATCAGATTGAATTTAGCCATACCTGACTCAGAGGTCTGCCCTATGATTTGAATACTATAGAAACAATACATTTATATGAAAAGATCTTTTGATCTATAAGAACATGTTCATTTTATCGTCACGTCAATTATTATGGCATTGTACATTTTATTTAGAAATGATATTATGTGATATATTAATATAATATAAAGATTCTTAACTTTATTGTAACTAATTTGTAGATTTCTTTAAAGTTTTATGAATATACTAATATATATTCAAATGTATACACAATGCAGACAATTATATGAGAAAAAAATATCAACTTATAACTCAATATTTTGACTTACTGCCGTATTGAATGTTATTTACTAATATAACTATTTTATTATAATACGTCTATTGTAAACTCAATAGTTTAATTGGATACAAAATAGTCACTTCGAATATGTTAAAAACCTTATTATTAATTAAAAAAAATAGGTAGCTTAACAATTAATTAACTTGTAATTTGTTTATTTAGTGCAAATGGATCAAATAAAGACAGTGATGAATCAGAAATGATGGACATTGATCACATTGGGGAGTTACCTAAAAGTCGACAAAAGATATTGAATAAGACTGTCAATAATCTGTTCCAAGGGATGAAACTCAATGAAAACCGTGGTTTCAAAAATAATATAATTCGACCACCAAAGTTTTTAATGCCTGGTAAACGTGAAAAGTTTGTAGGGTATGCTGAGTCTTCTCCTGGGTATTATTCACCATATTCTGTGAAAGACGATTATGATTTTGATACGCAGAGCATTTACTCTCAACACAGTTTTAGACCACAGTATTCACCAATGTGTCACCAGCCTGTTTCACCGTACACATATTATACTCTGCCACACCAACAAAATAGTCCTTTGAACTTATCGCATTCGTCAAACACTTCAAACATACAGCATACTTCAGATTGGCCAAAGATGTTGATGTACTCAATTCCTGGAGTTATATTACTTGCTCTGCAATGTTACTTGTTGCACGACATTAAAGACTACATGAAACAAAAGTGAGATTAGATTTAAATTTTTATCTTAATATAATGAACTGGACATTATTTTGTAAATATTAACTGTAACACTGCTATTGTTGTTTCTTAAATATGTTAATTTATAAGTGATCTTAATGTATAAAGACTGTTAACATTTATCATTATTTTGTTAACATTATTGTAAGAACATTTTTTGTTAGTTTTTTTTTCTACCTCGTAAATTTGTCTGTGTAAACTTTGATTTAATTTTTAATAAATTCTTCCAGTCATTATTTTTATAGAATTATTTTTCATTTGATTTTATTATTTTAATTTTAAAGACGAATGATACCTATGTACTGAATATAATATTATATTGGTTCTTTAGTTTTTTGTTATTAGTTTATCTAAGCCTCAAAAGTTGTTACACTTTAAAATATGCACAATAAATAGCACCAAAAATACAAAATAAAATACTTTTTGATATATTTAAAAATTGTTGCCATACATTTGATCCTGGGAGATAATTAAGACAATGTCATGCCTACATATTGTGTTGTCTCTGTCTTACACATAGAGGACATAGCAAATTTTGCATTCAGCAATTCCAATTTTGCGCTGTTAGATTTAATTTTAGAGGGAATAGACCTACTACCAAGCCTACTGATAACATTATCTATGTTGTCCTGTTGGGTTTTATAAAAAAAATTAATTTTTAGGCAAGTTAATAGAATTTTTGAATTTGAATATTTTACACACTCGTAGTTTGCTTGAAAATTAAAATATTTGAAAAATCTAACAATACAACACAGATAATTTACTTACCTTGAGTTTGATTATAAATCAATTTACTCTAGTACTTAAACTAACAAAAGAAAATAGGAATTAATGAAATTAAATATTGGTATGTTATGAGTTATTAAAACATTGACAATGCATGTGGGTACTAGTGGCGGTTTTTAGAGGGGGTGAGACGAAGGTGGCGCTCAACCCCCTTGGATTTTTTTTGCATGTCCTTATTTTAATTGAAATTACACTAAATGCTTGAAGTGCTTTAATTATCGTGGGGGAGGACCAAAAATAGATAATAGCACCTACCCCCTCCCTTGATGTTTTATCAAAACCGCCACTGGTGGGTACCATGTCCTCTTAATTGCATGCACATGCAATCTATTATGACTATTGTATTTTCAAATGTTTTTCTGTCTTTACAAAATTGATGACTGAAATATTGATAGTAATTATTTTCTTCAAAATTTAATTTTTATTTTAAACATGAACATTTCCATATTTATTACTTTATTAGATTTCATGGAAATATGAAAATAATTAGAAGATTGTTCAAAGATGATTCAAAAATAACCTATAAGTTCCAACTACTGTCAATTCTTCACAACGATCATAATATCACAATGTTATTATTTGAAATATCTTTTATATAAAATATGAAATCATCAAATTATAATATACTACCTCAGTATAATCTGAATGGTATTGTTCTCATTCTGTTCAAATGTTTATTTTTTACAAAGCTTAAATTGATTTGCTGCTTTCTTGTTTTTTAAAAATATTTATTGACTTTAAATACACATTTTTATTTAATTTATGTCTAGTCTCAATAATTTTACCATTTTATAGATAAAATGTTTGATGATTCGAGGAAAATAAATGTTGTAAAATATTTCACTTAGTACTTCTTAGTTCTTAGATACCCACTATAATTGTTGAATAACATTTCATAAAATAAACAATATTGTTAATTTTTCAATTTTTATTTTTGAAAACATGTTTTAAATTATATTTATAATTAAAAATCCAATATTTATTATTTAAGTATTCAAATATTACACATTTTTTAGTGTCATGGACTATCAGTATAGAGATTAATGTTATCATTACTAAAGCATTACTTAAATAATATAGTGCTAAACATCTTAAAGGTATTTGTAAAAATGCATGATTAACACACAATAATATTAATATACTGCCAAAAAAATCTATGATTTATCGCACACCAGTTACGGTAAGTACAGATAAAATCACTATAACTATATTTTTTACTTTAATATTATTATCATTGATTGATAATTGCAGCATAATTTGTTGACTCAACAAGAAAATGATGGTCTATAATAATCATACAAACAAAGATTGAAAAAATGAATCTACAATCTTAATGTATAAACTATACACAAATATATTATCTATATGTTAAAACACTATTAAATACTATAAATGTTTACAGGATAGTAAAGTAAAATATAATATAATAGTTTTGTCATTGATGGATGCCGATAAAAGTTTCAAAATCGCCCAATCTGGGTAGCCAGGATTGTGTACAAGAAATAAAACATATAATTAGGTGCATCCAGCGGTAAAAAAAAAATTATAATCGACCTTGTCTTAATCACTAGCTGTGAAAAAATGTATGCACTTTCGACAACTGAAGATTGAGAACACAAAATAATAGGAACAACACAGCTAAGGAACTTAAGTCAAAATTGGTAACATAATTAATGGTCCACAGCTGAGTGGTCAACTGTATATTTTAAATGTAAAAAGAAGAATTGTAGTATTGTATTAAATGTTGTGTTATATTTGGTTGATAATGTGCCTCGATGAATGTGAAAATCAGTAAACATCTAATGGGGAATCGGTCGCAATGTCTCTTTCCAGTTTGAAAGTGGGATAGTCAGCACAGTCTTTTGAAATGTACATGCCGTAGTCAGAAAGATTTGTGATGGCCGGTTTGACCATGTGAAAGTTACTGAGAATTTTGTTTATGTCCACAGAATAGTATCCTGTTGACATTTTAAGCAACATATCGTATAGAGACTCGGGTGGCTCAACAGAATTGCGAAGCAGCGGCATAACGTAACAGCGTTGGCTCTCAAAGTCAACGATGCCGGTAATGTTGACGCTAAAGTCATGCAAGAAGCGGGCCGATTTGTTTATGGTGATCGGTGGCGCCTTTCTAATGACTCCCTCCACTGGGTTGATGACCATAGAGATGACCATGTTCTTGGAACTCTGCGGTGGAGAGTCTGGCAATAAAAGCATATCGCTCTCAGCATCTGCATACGACGAGTAAGATTTGCAAGGCACTGCGGCGGCGTCGTCCTCAGTATCCTGTTGCTTTTGTTGTATGTCATGAACGTAAGCCTTGCAGAGCGTGTCGATGGCAAAATAGAGGACCAGTAAGAACACCAACAGGATCGCTGTGAACTTGGCCATCTTGTGCGCCAACCGTCTGTACTCGACCGACTGGTGTATGCATTTGCCGACCGACTTTCCGTTGCTGCTGCCAGTGCCGTTATTGTTGTTTTTGGTGTTCGGCAAACCACCTTCGCCAGTCTCCAAAAACTTAGGGTGATACGGCGGCGGAGGCTGGGTCTGATCATGGTGGACTTCGTCACTGATCAACGGCGCTTTGTCCGACTTGCCACCGAACGACGGAAACGTTAGAATAGTCATCCTAGGAACCAAACAGTGAAGCGGTTTCTTCTCTTGTGAATTATCAAACCGAACGGAAAAGGCTAGTAACGACGGTCCACGGGTCACGACGAGTCACTGTGCGTCTGTTGTCTGAGCCTGGTTTTTGCGTCGTAGCTAAGGGGGCAGGACGTACCGAGTAGCGAGAATGACTCGATTGATGAGCGCAAGATCAGATCGCACTATCAATGTGGGCCGCGGACGGTTATTGGTCGTAAACCGTGGTAGTCTAGAAGGGTGGCATGGCGGGTGAGGGTGCGGGCGCGTAGCCCGGAGTCTAGACACCCTAACATCGCAGCGGCGCACGGAACGGACCGCTACCCGAATATGATAACGGGCCAACGGCTCTTATCGCTTAATCGACTCATGATTGACGACAAAGAAATATATATATTAAATATATGTATTTCTGTAGAATAGGTAAACGACAAGGAGAGACGAAAATTCCTATTATCCGAGAAGCTTATTAATCTTATTAATCATCGACCCAGCCCACGGACTAAGATATAATGGACTAGAAACGACAAGGTGGGCGGGTGACTGGGGACGGCCCGCAAAAGAGTCCTCTGTTGTCATCAACACTCATGATCGAATGTTTTCAGCCCTACCAGTGGTTTCATTTAGCGTCACATTTTGTATCTCAGTCCGTGTTTTATACAGATGTAAGCTCTCGATTATGATTGCGACCCCCCGCATTTGCTTCTTGTACATACTTTCGAGGCCACTGATAAGCTGCTCGTTTCCAGTCCATTATATCTTAGTCCGTGACCCAGCCGAAATACTCAACTCTGAACCTAACAACACCTCAAAGTTCCTATCAAAAACCTCAACTTATCAATAAATTGTAAAGCGATCCTGCATAATATAAGGCAATATAATATCAATATTTGTTAGATATACATCTACTTAAAAAATGTCAAAAATTATTAATATCGTTAATTGAGTAATGTAATGTTACGTCCAAGGTGTATTGTATATACACCTTGGTTACGTCCAATGACCACAGCAGCTGCTGATGCCGCAGTCAGTTTGTGTTGAATAACAAAAATAAAAAATAAAACATTTTTTTTCACCACCATCGACGAGATATTGGAATTCGAATCGAACCGCCAGATGATTATCATTAGGGCCAACATTTACATGCCCTAAAAATCTATAAAATATGTATGAAGTTATACCCTAAAAATTACCAAAATATGCTCTAAAAAAAATGTTATTGTAAAAAATGATTAAATGATTTTTTTTTATGTATTATACAATTTATACTATAGTACAATTATTGCTAATGAATAATGATTTACAAAAATGTGTGGTATTAAAAAATATTAAAAAATTAAAATTAAAGTAATAATAATTAATGAATAATAAATTCCACAAAAACATTAATCAAATGATAAAAATTTTAATTTTACCCGATGTTATTGCATTGAACAATTAATGATTTGGATAAGTTTTCAAACAGCATTGAGCATTTGAGCATCGATTGTCCGTTAACAATTTTTTGTAGCCAGAAAAAGAACGTTCTACATCAACGGATGTAATAGGTGCGTATTTAAAATGCAACAAATCCTTGCTTTTCAAATCTTCTGTGATACCTTCTAACGTGGATACATCACCAAATAATACTTTAGAAATTATACTTTAGAATATGAAAACCATTATTTTATATTTTACTTCCCGCAGTTTCTATTAATTGTATTGAGTTTGCTAGTAAAACATTCTGGCTTTCTAAATATGTTATGGTATTTGGTAAAAATTCATAGTTTGAATGAATAAAAGTTAAATTTGCTTCAACTTGATCTTTAGAAATTAATTTTTGAACTTTGTCTATATTGAAACGGCGTCTCCGCGGGGTTCAATTTCTGTATTACATTCCGAATAGCTTGTATATATGTTCGCAATAATACATTGAAGCAGAAATCCATGTACCCCATCTTGTTAATATAGGAGTGGAGGCAATGGTATACCTGGAGCCTGTTTTAAACAAATCTATTGTTACCGATCTACGGACATATAATTGTTGACACTAATGATTAGCGATTAAGATTAGATGACCTATTTTCATAAATTAGTTGAAATACCCATAATAAGGTATTGGTACCTATGAATGAAACAAATTAATATTTTGTAATTCCCGAGTTTTTAAGATCTTAAATACCTATACTTCAAAAATATTAATTTGCTAAAATATGCAGTAAAAATGCAAAAATATGCAAAATAAAATTTTTTATACTGCATCGTTAGGTTATATAACAAATTTTGGTATAAGCTATAGCTAATTTTTTGACCACACCAATAAAAATATGCAAATGCATACAAGTTTTGGCTCTAATTATCATGATTGCCTCGAGAGCACTTTTCTTATTTCCCCCACCATGGGGCTCGTGATCAACAAAATTCAAGGTATGGGCAGTGTGATAGGTCGGGCGTACCCACTACTATGAATTCGGAATTACAATATAATCCATGATCGCGGTGATTCGCAACGTACTGACGTATTATTGAATGGGCATTTCAATTGGTGGCAATATAGTTACTCTAACCATCCGTTTGTATGATCCTATACGATTACACCAACGAGGAGGACTGAACCATTGAAAAGTCGCAGTTGTTTCGTCATGACGGGACAGACGGGTCGTGTGGCGAGAAAAAATATAAAATATAAATGCTAGCTATAAATTGTTATATAAATTGCTATAAATTGTAGAGCGACAAGTCGTAACCGACATGGGCGGAGCACCGTGTGTGAGCGTCAAGTGTTCCTCTCACATTTTCGAACTCAACACGTGTCGTGTTTGTGTTCTAAGCTGCGACGTAGTTTTATTCACCACATTAGTGTTTTTATACTGGCACAAGTGCACAATGCGATTTGTCTAATGGCGGGGAGAGTTCGTATCCGCTTGAACCACCGAGGATGATGCGACGGTTATATTATTAACATTATATAATACGCATATTACAGTCGCTCCGCCTATGAGTGGTTGTGGAGTTGTATAAATTATTGTTGTAATATTGTAATTTTTTATAACTATATAGGTACCAAGGACTTTTATGCACTAAAAAAAATCATCAAAAAATTATACACATACAGTAAAGCAGACTCTAAAAAAAATTACTCACCCATATTATACTAACAAATTCCTTTTTTTTGTATATTTTATTTATTTGAATTAATTTTAATAATTTTAAATACTTAATTCAATTTTCTATGTACCCACATTTATGTATAAAAAACCAATAAAACAGCCAATACAGATCTCATTCTTCATTCAAATTTAATATAGGTAATCGTTGTCCTTGATTCATGAAAAATATTTACCGAAGTGCTTGATTTTCGATAAACTATTAAAATATGCACTAAAAACTTTGAGTATTGTATCTCAAACGTTGTGAATTGTATTGTGTACTTACTGTTACTAACAGTGCCATAGACAGGAATTTTATATNAGGGGGGGGGGGGGTCTAACATGTCTAGATGATACACAAAATACCTTACTTATAACCGATAACAACACAAACATCTATTACTATTATTGATAAAAATGTTTAAAAAAATATATAAAATATATTAGTTGTTTTAAATATTTGAAATAAATGTATATACTTTCCATGTTGTAAGGGGGGTTTGAACCCCCTACCCCCCGTGACTACGGCCCTGGTCACTAAGCATAGGATAAAGTTAACCAGAAAATATATGCAAATGCATGAAACTACTTGGTCTATAATTATTACCATACCTATCATTTTTCTGTTTGAACGCCAAAACACTTCGAACAAAATACAAACGATGTTGCGGTGTTCTTTCCACTTTATTGTAAAAAAAAATATTAAAATATATAGGTAGGTATACCTAATTATAATATTATGTTGTGAAGTGCGTGTACGGTGTACCTATCTATATCGGTAATTGTTATAAATTATAATAGTGGTTATTACTTACTAAAGTCTAAAACTAATATTTCTAATATTAATTACAGAAATTGTTATCGCAGCCTCAACGATAGGTAACTTAAGAGCATGAACATTGAACAATAAAATCATTTATTATGCGAGTTGGGTCTTGGGAGTATATTGTATATATAGGTAATAGTTATACCTACAACTAATAGTTTAAATATAGGAGTCAATATTATTTCGCTGATAATCTTCTGTCTTCGATATTTTATAACAAATATAAAAATGGATGTTTTTTATTGTTTGTCATCTATAGACTCGAGACCTATTGGAAGCTTAAGCTTAGGATACTCTGCTTATAGCTTAGTTGTTCAACCTGCTCTATATAGGTTGCTAAAGCGTGACTCACACATAAATTTAGTTTTGGCTCACGAAAATGAATATTGTTTTGATTATTTAAGTAGTTGCTACTGACTAAATATTATATCTATATAATATATAAAAATTGATGTTTGTGTATATGTGTGTGCGTATCTGTGTGTCCTGTATGCATTCACGAACGACTGGACCGATTGCAATGCAATTTGGCTCAGGGATAGATTATAGATTATAGAAATGTAATATCATTTACACTTAAAAAGACATAACGTGTTACATCCGAAATAAGGAGTTAAACAATCAGAATTTTTTTCTGGGCAACTCCGGGCAGTGGCGTATATAGGGGGAGGCCCATAGTGAAATTTCAGGTTAAAGCATTGTATGTTTATCTACACTATTTACACTTTTTCAGCACGATTAAGTTAGCCGGTTGATTAAAATCGCTTTTGAGGAATCAACAAGGAAATGTTAGATTGTCAGGACTTGCTTTGATGACTTATTGACTTTGATGTTAAATTCATAGTAAGATAACATTAGAATATATAAACAACACTGTCAATATTTTTCAAAAAAGAATCAAAACATTAATTTTACATAATAATATTATAAAATTAAATAGCACAATTTTTATTTGTGCTGTATATGTCATAACTATAACCACCCAGCTCCCTAAAAGATGTATAGTTATTACCATTACAGTTGGACACCATAAAAACCAAATATATACGCAGCACTACTACTATATTAGGAAATGTAAACTGCAAATTATTTTAATCAATAATAATGTATTAAAACATTTCCCATTGCTCATTATCTTTACGCATTTCTATATATATTTTTAAAATTAACTGAACTGTATGAATTCATTACCAAGTGAAGATTATAAATAATTGGGGTAAATTCTAACATGATAATTTGCAGGAGATCGTAGCTCAAAAGCTTCTAATTTTTCAAATATATTTAAAAAAACGTCGACGATGCAAAAAAAATCCCATTAAGTGGAAGACCTCATTTTGCGAAGGCCCCTGGCCCGCCCCCTAAATCTGGCCCCAATGGTTATATATAGGTATAGTAATGTTTTTCCATTTATCACTTAATTAGTAGATAATAAAATGCTGGGCCGGTATCATGGAGGTTATAGTTAAATAAGATAGATATATTCATGCATTTCTAGTGGAAGGAGAATAACTATTTTAATTATATCTCCCTCCTTAAATAAATCCTAAATATACCACTGCACAGTTACACAAAAATTCCGTTTCGGCTCACAAAAATAGAATTATTTTTGTTTATATATACCTGCATAGATATAGGGTTGCTTTTGATTACATAGACACAATTTTAAAAAATATTGGTATAGACTAGGCAGTTAATCCGCAATATGTTGCTATATAATAATATAGGTACCTATACCTGTTTTTTTTTTTTTTTTTTTTTTTTTAATAAAAGAAAATAATATTTAATTAATTACCTAATTGTTATTTAAATATAAATAAAGGAAATGTGAGTAGCTTATATAAACTCAAAAACTAATTGCCCAATTTTGACGACAATTTCTGAAATTGTTCTTAGAGATATCAGGACAGTTTAGGGAGTATAGTTTGAACCATAAGCAGAGGCACGGGGCGTGCAGGATATGCAGCTGCACCCCCTAATCGCCCCGAAGGTTGCTTTAATTTAAGTTGAGAAAAAATGTAGAGGTTTCATTTTAAATATTGCAATGTTAATATTATGCTTTCCACAGAACATATAAAGAGACATTAAAAATATTTTAGCGAGTTTATATGGATTAAACTCCCAATCCCCCCCTAATTGTGGTGGGCCGATGTAGATTCTGAATAAGCTGAACAACATATCTGATTCCACTTATGGTTAGGTTTAGTGGCTAAACCATGAGAGGTGGAGTTATATTAAAAAATATAATTGTCTCATAAACATATTTCACGTTTTTATTCAGTGAAAAAATCCAAAGTGGTTAAACCCCCCCCCCCTGTGCCAGGGAAATGCCACCAATAATGATTATAACAATATAACTATAACAATAGTTTGGTAATGTATTTAAGAATTTGAATAGGTAATATAATATTTTTATCAACTGTCTTTATATAAATATTAGGATAAGCTTAATGCAGAAATTCGGTCTCGAATATACATCAACGATCAACTGTTTATAGTTGATTACTATTTTCTCTAACTATTTTAAAAATATTAGTTATATTTAGTTCATAATTAGATGATTCCACGTCTCCACACACGCATGTTTTGTTTTCCTGATTTTGACTTACAGACGTTCAACATATTTGTAGATAAGATGAAACAATTATGCTTGATAAAAATTAATTACAAAACATTTTTTCGTCGGACATCAGTTTTATAAACTTATAACATAAGAACAACAAATAATAAAATAAAATATTTAATTCGTTAGATTTAAACTTATACGTTATAATCAATTGTATTATTTGTATTTAGTGGTAAAAATTAATTTACCATCAAAGCGGTATAAAAAAGGAAACATTTCTTACGTAGATACATAGTACCTACATTTGTCACAAGACATTCTTGATAAAAATTAGGTTACACTATATAATAGTATTTACAACGTTCTTTATAGGTGTCACCCTTAATAATAATATATTGTAGTATATCACTTAACTTCTTTGTATATTAATTTATTAACAATAAAAAAATTACATAAAGTACATACGCATTATATTATATTGATTGACTGATAAAGTTAGTTCTGGAGATCAGTGTCGGCCTGGCCATGGCCGCTGAGCCGCGAACGGGGCCGGGGCCCCTCCGATTTTTTTAGGGTCTCGTACAAGTTTAATGCAATCCATTATTCATTGGCCCACTTGTAATCTACTATACAGCAGAGAGAAATCCACGTAGCCGCTTTTTTTTTTATTTGTTTGGCGGGTGCCTATGGTCTATAGATATAGGGAGTAAGCACCCCGTAAAGTATTTTTCGATATATTTAACAGTACGCAATATTTCTTTACAGGGCCCAGATGCTCGCCTATTATTATAGTGTGAGCAGAGCACTATAAATTATAATAGTACAAGTTTCAAGTAATAAATAGGAGGAAGTTTTTTTGAATTAATTGTGCTAGGTACTGCAATTTAAGTTAGGTTTTATATCTCTCCTCAAAAACAATGGGCTCAGACGAGGCCACGAGGGCCCCGCTCACCCACCCTGCGGCGGCTCCGCTGTTGGATTCATCGATCATGAATATGTTGCATACAAAAATATGTATGATTTATAGTACTATACATCTCCTTATACCTATATGACGTATATATAATTAAATATTAAACAATGATAAAGATTTTACATTTACTTTTGAAAGTTTAAGTGAATAATATTATGCATATGCGATAGGTCTATAGCTTATGGATTTGACTTGAAAGTTAAAATTCTATAGGCAATATAAATATAATTTTGGTTTTCGTAATTTCGTTTCTATGTAAATAATAATAGTTATTATTTATTATTTTGCAGTTTAAAATATTTCAATAATTTCATAGTTTATTAGTTAACAAATGATTCGCCGTTAGGCTTTGCGTTAATATTATACGTAGTGATTTTTTAAGTACCTATGCTCGCTCTATTTTTTTACTTTAGATTTTTTATTCCATTTAAGAATGATGTTACAATACAGACTTCTGTTTTTAAAATAGGAATCCTCTTTTTTTAATTCTAACAAAGTACAAAAATTAATGTACATTTAGATACATCTACGTTTACAAGAACATTATCTCCTTAAATAATTTGCAGTTAAAAAGGAGATTCTCATTTGAAAAATAGAAATTTATATAGACACAGGACACTCTAATATTAGTACAAAAATATCAGGAATTTGAATATATTGTCTTTAGGTATACCTACTTAAAAATTCTATAAATCAGAATTTGAATAAATGTATTTTTAAAGGAAAAAAGGTAATGGGCATTTTTTCCCCAAAATGTCAAGTAAATTTTATATTTCATGATGGGGCCCCTTGAAAAAACTGATCCGTGGGCCTTTTGTGTGCCAGGTTGACACTGTTTGAGATGAATCCAAGTGTTTAAGGATGTTTCTTAGTTTCAGGTTTAGATCTTTATTCGAAAATGGGGTTGAAAATTCCCAATTCACTCCTTATATAGTGCTCAGTTCCTTGTTGTACGTTCAGTAAAAATGGTAAAGATGTGTTTCAAAGTGAGGAGGAACTAAAGCTGATAAATAAGGGAGAATATTCTCTTTTTATTCTGTGCTTTTTAGTTGGTATGTGACTATGTGAAGTGGTTCCTATTCTGCAAGTTAACGGAGGTCTCATGGTTTCTTGTTGTACATGGTGGGGGGTTGGCTTAAGTTTGAGCCATAATATTTTTAAAGCTTATATAGAGTGTATCCATTGAAATAAAATTTTTAATAACTCCGTGTTATGAGTATGTGCAGTTTTATGAAGTATCTTCACCAGAATACATCCAACACATGCATAGATACTCGTGAACTGAGCTACAATATTCAAACCTAAATACGCTAAGCCTAGTATTTCATAATTATTCAACTTTTCTATTGCGAAATCGGGCTTATGTATAGGAAATATATAGGTAGCTACTAGGCAGTAGGTAAATATCTAATGTGTAAGTAGAGTCAGAGATGAAATCATTTAAAAAAAAGCGGGCAAGTGGATGTCGCTCTGCTGTACAGTAGGTTACAAGTGGGTCAACGGATTGTATTTAACTTGAATTTAATGGTATAATATCATTGTATAAGAAAAACGATTCTGAGCGGAGACAGTTTGTCAGTCTGAATATTTTATATTATTATTATTTATTATATCTTGTAAGTTGAATTAATATTATAATATTATTATTTTTTATTCTTTTCTATGGTGATGAACAAAGCATTAGAAATTAAAATCCCATTTTTAGCGGTTTTTCGTAATTTGTCGGTGGTTTTTTCCGCCTGGCATTAGATAACTATTGAGAAAATCGAAAATTACCTCTCTCAAGTACCATCTTTATCCAATTTACTAAAAGATAAGGTAGAAAATGTTAAAATCGAAGCACTCCTTTGGGTAGACATTTTGTATACAAGATAAAAAAAAATTTAAAAAAAAAACACCTTTTTAAAACCACTAGCTTCCTCTCTCCGCTCAGAATCTAATATATAATTATTTTTTTCTCACTATTTATTAAATATTAAAATATACCTATTATACTTAAGAAAGGAACTAACTACTAAATAGGTGTTCTCTAACTCTCTTGTAAGCTTCGAATTAAAAAAACCGTCCAATTATTCTTTCTTCCTAAGACTACATAATATGCTCAGTTTGATGATATGTAAGAACCTAAAAATACGGACCCTATATGGGTATTATATTATAAGTGTAACATATAATTTAAAATTTAATAACGGTTCATAACTATATCATGACGCAGGTATATAAATATAAATGTTGAGAGCAGTATTCGATCGATTAGCAATAATATGAATAACATCTGAAGATAGTATAATAATATGGATATATAATATATGTAATATATAAAAAAATAGGTACTTTATTTTAAAATCAATTGTAATTAAATAGGTAGTTCCATACTACCATTGAATGAAAATATGAAATATTTTTTCAATAATCAAAAAAAATATTATAAGTATACAAATAATAATATCACTTGAATATTCGATACAGTTTTTTTATCGCTCCGACCGGGAGCGTAACATTTTGTATCGCCCCGCCATCGTCGGGAATGTAATCGTTCGGCCATCCACTATAATACATACTAAAATACTAATAATTCTTAACCATGATATTGAGTATTTATGTACTTATACTGTATTCGTTCACATTTATAATTTAAAAACTAAAATAACTGAAACATTAATAAAAAGTATAAAAAATCTCCTATATATTCACTAATAATAATCAAATATACCCAAAAGCTATATATATATATGTATTATATGATTTACTATAAATGTATCTATTATAATTAAAGCCAGTGGCGCTAATCCCTAGACCCAAGAATGGCGACTGCCATACTGAATTAATTGCGTTCTCCTGGGTACACCAATTGGTAACGGGTGGGTAGGTCGTACTAGGTACCATTAAAATTTTATATTTTTCATATAGTGATTTTTTTGTATTTTAGCACCATTTGTAAATTCAAATTAATACTAATATTAATTTACATGGAATTCAGATACAGAGTATAGAACCATTTTTTTTTCATCTTTTGTAATTTAGTCTCTTCTATGAAATATTTGTGTCACTGAAATCACTGATTCATCAATAATGGGTTTTAATCTGGCTCGATTTTCAATAACTTTAACTTCAATAACACTAGTATTAACAATAATTTCTGTTGCATGATTTTTATAGTAAACTAAAAAATCATTAGCCGCTTATGTGTTACATTTATATGGTAGGTATAAGTTTCCTCAAATCACCAGTTTCACCCAATATTTTGGCATATTTATCTAGAGGTACTGCAGTAACCAGATTTTTTAAAGTTACATTTTTATCTTTTTATCATTTATTTGCAAAAAAAAGTGGGCACCTGTAGGCACTTCTCTCCGGACACCGTGACTTGCCTGAAGAAAAATGGCTGGGTTCGAACCGGCGTTGGTGTGCGTCGCAACTACGCCTTAATCCACTCGGCTACTCCGTCCCCCTATACAGAATATACAGCAATATTTGATTAGGATCATCCATACTTGGCTTTGATCGTTTTTCTAGCCATGCCGTAATCGAACCACTATTTTTCCGTTTGTTATAGTTGATATAATAAGAAATTATTACAAACTTTATTGTCTTTACTTCAACCAAAATAATATATAAATAATTAATAAATTGAAACACAAGTCACAACGGCACGAGTCTAAAAGTCTGAATTATAGAATTGTCAATTAAATGAAATAAAAAAAGAATAATATTGAAAGAATATTTAATTCTGTTGACTGATACCAAAATGATATAAGTGTGAAATATATATTATCAGAAATAAAGTCGGGAATTATTATCAATAATAGTTGTTATCTCTCAAGGAGTGTATCAATCACGGTTGTAACTTGTAGCAACTATACTGCATATCTGTTCGAGGTGCGAATCGCGATTATGATTATTAACTTTTATATTCTGAGCTCTGTGTATTATATTATATAAAAATTCTATGACCGAGAATACATGTTTATGTTATCAAGATATTAAATTTAATTTCATTTAAATAAAAAATGTTAATATGTTGTCTCAGTCTTACAAAATATGTACAACATGGGAAAAACTATTTTGAGCTGGACAACTTTACTCATTCTGTATTCATAGTACAATTACCAAAAATCCACAACGCATAGACAAGAACTTTATATGAATCCATGAAGATAACTTTATATGCATTTTAATTTTTTTATAGCACTTACCAATAATTTTTAACAACTAAATGAAAAAACTCAATGTTCTCAAACTGATAACTTTAATTGTACCTATTTATGTTATCCGAATAATAAAAATGCTATAACACAGATAAAGTTATTCTCTAATCGTTGTGACATTTTTGTAATTCTACTGTAAATACAGAGGAAGCATAGTTTCCCGCGCAAAACAATGTTGTACATTTGTATAACGTAGACACGCTTGGGGGTGCAGCGTCCTCTTAATGTCTTTACACGGGCGACTTATATATTTCCCCTATATTATAAGTTATTAATTTGATACATAAGTATTGAGCCTATCTTTAAAATATATATCTGAGCTCACGGTTGTGCGTGGCCCAACTTTCAGCCATGTCAGTGTATTTATACACAAACGGATCAAACCGGGTTTTTAACCCTCTTATCTCTGCTCCCTTTTAAGAAGGACTTTTGAAATTCGAAAAATTAAAAATTATCTCAATTTTAGTGCCAGTATAGGAAGGGTAGTACGAAATTCATCAAGTGATATTGAATCGACGACCTCGATAGCTCGACGTGTAGTAGAAACTGATTTGTCACTTGTCAGCTACTGCACATTATAATGATTAAACTCATTTCGACGCCCGCTATATCCTGAAACCAGTAAACACCTAACTGTAAAAAAAAGCCAAGAATCAGACCACCTCTCAAAAAAATTCTGCCTATTAAAGTAGTCATATCTAAATTACGGCTAAGTTTGCTCTTAGTCAATAAACCTAAATCACATGCAAATACATGCATGGAAACACATTTCTTTTAATTGTACCCTTCACTTGTCAAGTTTCAAAGAAAAATAACCAGTGGGTGATTGATATCTATTTTAAGCCGTTAACAACGCCAAAGAGACAAAATCAGAAATTACTAACCAGGCAAGTAATACAATTTAAATGTATTTATGTATTCGAGTTATTGACTAAAAAAAACTCACTTGATCGCAATGTATAAATATCACTAATGAGATAGCAGACTTTTTTGGGAGTGGATCTGAGACGAAGAGATATTTTTCACCGTTAGGTTTTTGTTAGACCGATCATGACGAAATAACAAGGTATGATCACAATTTTGTGATACGCATTATAGCTCTATTATCTAAAATAAGAGTGGGAGTCTTCCTCGGATTTTCATTGGTCCTCGATAATATTATATTATTATATATATGTATTGCTAACTCATAAAACGCGTGATAAATATGAGCCAATCAAATGACGAGGATGACTCCCACCCTATTCTGAGGTGATTGAACGAAATTCAGTTTGTTCTAATCATGAATTGTTATTTCGTCCCGACACAGATATAAAAATAAATTAAATATTTTTTTTTAATAATATTTCCATATATTCTAAGATGATTATATCGTAATTATTATAAACGATAATCAACAAATATTTGTCTGGATAATATGAAAATTCATAATTAACATACTTGGGAATATTAAAATTTAGTATAGAGTCAAATGAGTAAAATCAATTAAAAAATCAAGGTATATAATAAGTTATGTTAATACTTTGAAATTAACTTTAAGTTTTAACTTATTTATTCGTTGATGCTGGCAAATTAGCATAAATATTTTTTTTAAATTATTGTTTGAATACGCGATTGTAAATTCCGTAGATTATACATTTTTTGTATGTAAATTCCAACCGTACGATTATTACCTTTGGAAAACATGTAAATTTCAGTGGTACTAACTTTTGACTTGTAAATAATAAGCCTAAACTCCACTTTTATTATTTTCAGTCAAAAAAATATTTTATTAAAATAACACATTTTATTTCCCGATTTAAGGCCAAAAATGATTACACAATCCATTAATTGTCATATACTATCATTTTTATTACTTGAATCCCACTGTGCAAAAAACAGTTACAGGTATGTAAAAAAATACTTTCCACGGAACTGTGGAACATATTATTATGATGTTTGATGTTCAATTATTTTTGTATAGATTATGATAGAAATTTTTATTATTCATTTTTAAAGTTGACGTTCTGTTCTGATAAAACATATAAATTGTAACTATAGTATTGCATTTTCCTAACATTGTCTGATCATAGTTGCTGATTGTCGTAGCAAATTTAGTTACTTTTGTAACAATTGTGTTTGTGTTCCAATATAATTATGCATAGAAATTCTAGTTAGATTTTTTATTATATTGGTGGAATTTACCTACCTACATTAATTTAATACCAGAGCTTATATTTATTTTTGGAAGTCAAAAAATGTATTAGTGGAATTTAGGGGTTATAAATCTAAACCTAATATCGAGTATCTAACTAAAAATACGTGGAATTTGCATATGCTCGTTGAATTATTTTTAGATTAATTTTTGATATATTTTATAAATTTTTATGCATACATTTTTAAATCGATTATAATATTATACATTTGTCATGAGGGTAGCGGATGATTCCCGATGGTGGGGCGATAATAACCTATTACCACCGATTATATTAAATAATATAATAAAATAATAAAATATAAATATAATATTTTATATAATCTGTGCTACCTACTGAATAATAAAACTGTCTAGTTAATAATAATAAGACTATTAATAATAATTTATTATGACGACTGGCGAGGGTGCTACAACTCTGATATCAAATAACTAATACTGTCAATTTCGGGTAAGCACATATTATTACGTATACCAAATTAGACTAAGAAAAATTATAAGATTTTATTATTTCCATATTTTACTATGTTATATATACAATTTTGAATTTAAAGAGCATTGCAAGTACGGACACATTGCAGCATAGAGACAGTCTCAGCACAATTATCCATACCTATAATTCCAGGGTTGTTTTTGAGGGTACCTACACCCATTTAAATGTAATTTATTTGCCTAAAAAAAATTTTTGATAATTTTTGAAATATTGAAAAAAAAATCGAATATTATGCTATCCAATCAGAATTTTGATACTTATTACTGTAAAAAAAACTGCATTTAGATATATAGATTTTCCACGGAGATACTAAGGGTAATACGGGACTTCTGAGACATCCTATATATAATATTCCCATTTGTTTAATTTCTGCAGCCACATTATTTCTTACTTGCCACTAAATTGTGCGAAGAAATTGAAATTGCCAATGTGGAAGAGGTTTTTAGTTATACCGATGGGGGCCCCATGCGGCCATGCTCGGCTTGCTTAGTAGTACTGAAATAGACCCAGGAGAGCTTACATTGTCCCGTTAGGTAGTACTGGACTAAACCCGGAAGAGTTTACCATCGGGAGAGTTTGTATGTCATTAAAATCGGCAAAGTTTATAATCGCCCGGTATGCTCGAATAGCTTAACATTTTTAAGCATTAAGCATTCCGTATCCTGTACTTCTGTATTATTATTCGTTGTCATAATATACTCATATGACATTATAAATATCATTCATCTATAACTTAGAACCGTGTAACAAATAGTTAATCATTGTTCGTGACAGTGATTATTGAAGTTTTTTTTTGTTGATAAAATTGTTGAGTTGTCGCTATCTGCAGAGAGTACGGTTTAGACCAAATGGACATATTATACAAAGTGTATTATATGCCTACATTATCATTATTCATTAAATTACATTTTTTTTTAAAAATATATTTATTATTTACCTGTATATTATTATGTGTACCTACATTAGAAAAATATTATTTATACATTTTGCTTGTTTATTCAAATAAATAGGATGAATAATGAATAAGTAAATAAATAATATATACATATATAGGTATAAGTCTGGGTTGATTTTGTGTTATATTAATTGTTATATTACATCTATTATAATAAATATAAATAAATTGTTTTTATATGGATTTTTTCTTTTTTAATTGTCCCTATTAATATTTTAATTGATTATTTTTTACGTTTAAACATCTAAACGACTACGTACTTTAGTCCCTATGGCTTATTCGCACAGAGTAATATTATTAGGTATAATTGCGAAGAGATTGCCAATTGTATCAAGTTAAATGCTATATAATTTTAAGTCTGACCTGTGAAATAGTTGTTTATAGTTTATACTTAGGTCTTAGGCGAATAAATAAAAATGTACAAAATTATTTAACAAAATATGCATTTTTATAAAGTTTGTGAATGATAGTTTAGCGCCTTATTACATATCCGTAAGAGATTTAGAAGTTTAAAACATAATTGTTCGCTCTCGGATTTTTGAACTTTTGAAGGGTTGAATCTAATTAGTTATGAGCTTATAAAATCAAAATATTCATACATATTTATCATAATTTCCTTCATCAATGAGCATATACGATATGCACTATAGATTTTTTACTAAATCACCATTGTGTTATTAGATTTTAGATTAGAGTGTACTAGTGTAGGTATTTTTATACGATCCTAATAATCCAATTCAACTATTTATCATGACCTACAAATCATAACATATCTAATCATATTTATAATGTTAGATATTTTTAATTTTTGAAATTGAATATTTCTGCAGCGAATTTCTAAAACTAATATTTTTTTTTGTTTTTTTATCCGGGATTTGTAAATTGACTGGTTCTCAAAACCGAAATGGACATTTATAAAAATATATTTATAATGAAATGAAAAAAACGGGGAAGTTGGTGTCATTGCTGTACAGTAGATTAAAAGTGGATCACTGAATGGATTAAATTTGTATACGATACTGGTTGTTAGCTAGGGATATTTTATATTATTCAGTTTTGAATTACAACAAAATAAGTAAATTGCTCCATGAGAAATCTAGTGAATATTCAATGTATAATATTTACTTTAATTACTCATAAAAATTTAATTTGACTTTCCAGTAGACATTTTTTTTTTATAAGAGTAGACAAACTTATGAGGAATCTTATATTCAATTTTCAAATATTAGAAATGAAAAAGAAATTGTTATGCATTTACAACTCAAAATAATTTGCAAGATTTATTGATTTTTACGATTTTTTTCAAAATACGAACTTTTTAGATACAATAAAAAATTATTGTGGATTTACACTCAACTTTTTTTAATTTCCAATAACAATAAATTATATTGTCAAGATCTTTGACCGAGTGAGTCTGTGATATTTTTTATCGACTATAATTTTAAAAAACTAACCATAGGTAATTGAAAATGTCATGTCTATTTAGAGCTCAACATGAGTCAAAATATTTAAAAAATCTATTATGGTGTATAGAAAATTCTAATTAAACATCCAGTGAACATTTCATGTATCTACGGTAAGTTGCTTAAGAGTTAGACCAAAAACCTAAATCGATTTTGTCAAAAACCGATTTTGCGTAAAAATTCCCTTTTTATCCTTAGTAATTTTTTTTCCAGGTGCTTTGAAAAACTACTGGGAATTTTAAATATTGACCTATCCAACTCACCAACAAAATTCATTTTTCCACCGGAAAAGATATACTAAAGTTGAAAATCGAAGTATTCTTTCAAATACTTATCGTATACACAGACATAACAAATTAAAAAAAAAACCACTCATAATAATTATATTATTGTACAATTATTGTAAAATCAATACATTGATTGTTCTGATCAGAATCTAAGAAAATAATAAATTATATAAAACAATATTGAATACGTAACTACTAAGTAAAGTGCTAATAAGGAAAATAATAATAATAATAATACTTAAAATGTACACGCAATAACTTAATTAGTTTTTTAAATCTCTAAAATAATAGAAATTCAAATATTTTTTTTTTTAATAATATACTTTGATGTACTTATTCATTATTTTTTTAATCGCGAAGATGAGTATTATTAAATGAATAAGTACTTAAATATTAATGAAACTCTTCACAATTGTTGTTCGAGATTTGATTTAAGTCTTCTGTAAGCATGCAGGCAGCAGCAATCCATACATAACTAGAGGAACACCCTGTACCTTTCACTAATATCAATTTAATAGTTAGAAAATTGTGTTACTCGATAATTCTTTGATTATTTTACCAATAGTTATTTTCAAAAAAAGAAAACAAAATAATCAAATACAAATTTTAATTCTAGAAAAACTAAACAAAAACATCACGTTATCCAATTTTTATTGTTGAGTCATTTCATGGCTAGTTATAGGTATTATTTATATTATAACCATTAAGTATATATTATATTCTAGTATTCTACGACCATGTACCGTTTTTCGTTATTCCTATTTCCTACCAATAAAAAAAAAGTTTGATTTTCGTTTTCGTTTTTCCATAGGCTGCTACTTTGTAAATATAACAGCTTTGGTAAAATGTTTATACTTATTTATCATTTATGGATGGAGGAAATTTTTCATTTTTATATGTATTTTCATAAAGTTAACGTGTAATAAATAATCAGTATTATTTTCAGATAAGTAATACGTTCTATCTATCAACAAATACTTGTGAGTTGTGCCTTCTTTAAAAAAGATGATTATTTTTAAGGCATATTTAAATTTTAAATCATTAAGTTTTAACTAGAAATAATTTGTATTGTATTTATATGCAGTTTATATGACAATGTTTAATATTAAAAAATATAACTATAACTAATAAATCAAATAAAAAAGTAATTATTCATTGATCATAGGTACCTACGTAATATATTATTGTATGTTTATTCAACATAATATAGTTTCTATAAAAAATAAGAAGAATAAAAACAACTAATAAGACATATCAAACAATTTAATTTATGTATAATATAAGCCTAATACCTATGGGTAAAAATTGTATATAACTTGTGAGTTATAAATAAATATATGAAAAAATAATTTGTGTTTGATTTTTAGTTGTTTCATAATATTTTTATCACAACAGTAAATTGGTGGAAATAGGAATCAACCTTTTTTTAATATTGGTGGAAACAATCGATGGCGGAAATAGGTACATATTTTAAATTTTTTGCAGTAACTGGAAATCCTAAAAAAAAATATTGTACATTTAATTCCACTTTTGAACAATGTGTATAATATACTAGATACCTATACTAAAATAAATTGTAATAAATGAAAACGTCATGCATAAATTTGAATATTTGTCCATACAGATTGATGCGAATTTCGAGCCAACAAATTTGATCGTAACGATGAATTTTTGAATTATGAAAAAATTATACTATGTATTTCGATTTACGATATTGTTATTGTGGCCTTACAAATCGGTCGTAATTGTATGATTAATTTATTTTATCGGTATTCTTGAGTTCACTATTTGATATTTAACTGGAGATTTAACTATACGGTAATATAATTATTGTATGGTAAAAGGGCAGGGTACGTTACAACTAAATAATCAGTGTAATGTCGTCATTAAATTGCATGACAGCAGCTGTTATTATAGCTATAATATGCGCACTAATAATATGTAGATACCACAATGGCATAATATATTATAATATTATTACAGTATGGCGTAAGTAAATCGAAAAAAACAGAGACTGACAGCTCGAAAACAGCTGCTGTTGACTTACCCAGGTCGTGTTTGTACAATAATATTATTGTATACCTCTATTATTTTTTTTTTATAGAAATAACACATTATATTATTATTATGTGGCTATATGCGGGCCGCAAAACCAAAACACAACACATTCTTTGGCCATCCATCACTTGCCACTGTGAAGCCAGTCACTGACCCGCATAACAGCCAGAATGAACGTGCTCTACAGTCGCTGTTCGCAGATCGGTTAGTTACTTACATATTTTTGTCGAGTTCAAATTTATTATCGTCCGAATTCCGAGATATCCGACAATAAACATAGACTACTATAATTACACGGATATAACTATATAACACGAAATAACCAACATTGTGTTAGTTCGTTATCGGTCAATGCATAGGGCCGTATTTTTTTAACATATTATTGTAGGTATAATTATGATACTGTAATAATCAGCAGTAAGCAGATAATGACAATTGCGTATTATTAGCTGTAACACAATAAAATTAAAGTTTCATAGTAATACTAGCAAATACATATAAAAAAAACAGTTTGTATGTTATTAGTATACCACCATTTTGACCTTGAAATAGTTGTAATAAAAACGAACAACTAAAGAAGTCAGAAGGTAAACCAATTTCTATAATATATTATCTAAAGTGTATATAAAATAATATGGTAAATAGCTATCTTAAAATCATTCGTTCGCATTTGGTACGTGTGCCGCCGTATTTTTATGCATACCTAGTTAATCACTATAATCAATTATAATTTTATTTTAATTCTTAAAGACCACAATATAATTGTATATAAATCTACATTTTATGTTAGTAATAGCTGATTATAAGTTGTAACATGTTATAATATTATATTATAGAAACGCAATTTCGACGTAGAAAGAATTATGCGTGGTCATAAAAATGAATTACAAAATATTTTTCCTGTTGGATGCCAATTTTATCATAAGAAAATGGCACTATGCACAAATGTATTTTATTATTTTTTATATGTGGAGGTAAAAACTCATTTAAGTTTAAACTTCAAATTCACTATCATATTATATCATAGCCGAATAAAAAAAGACATTTACCCATATTAAAACTGAATCGCTGAAAAAAAAAGCCTACGGAAAAAAAGCCCAGAAATATAAATATAAATGTGAACACATGCATAATCTACTCCTAATGACCTAATTAGTAATTACCATATACCTATAACAAAATATAATAATATATTACATATATATTATAATGAAAATAATAATTAATTGTTAATTGTATAAAATATAGATTTTAAATCAAATAAAAATATAAATATGAACACAATATTATGTAGGTATGCATAATGATTTATTGTGTAATAAGTTATAAATCAATAAACATTAAACATACTAAAATGTATACAAAAATTACAAAACAGGAGGTAGATTAATATATTTAAATAGCAGATAATAATCATAAACTTCTTCAGCCTGGGCCGAATATAGATGGGCCGGAACATACCAATCCGGCCCTGACGTCAGCAGTGGCATATTTTGGGTGATTTATCGGGGGGGGGGGGTTCAACATTTATTGCACCCCACAAACAACATTTTTAGAATTATTAACTTACTAATATTTTATTTATATTGAGTTCAGAGTTGTAATATAAATAAATTGTATTGAATCGGTATTGAATATCGATATTTTTCCGATTATTTTATTTTATTGTTCTATAATGGCGTTCGTCCCCAATGTGTTAATAATTATTTAATTTATTTGAATAAATAAGTACTTGTGTTATTCAGTTATAACCTGGTACAGTGGTGTTCGGTGGTAATGAATGAATAATTGACAAATAGTATAATACCATAATAGTATAATAGTATAATCATTGATTTATAATCAATATTGGAAATGTTAGATTGTCATGACTTGCTTTGATGAATTATTGACTTTAATGTTTAATTCATAGTAAGATAACATTAAAATATATAAATGACACTGTCAATATTTTTTAAAAAAGAATCAAAAAATTAATTTTATATAAAATAGTTATAAAATGAAATGGGGCAATTTTTATTTGTACTGTATATGTCATAATTATAACACCCAGCTCCCTAAAAAATGTATAGTTATGGCTATGTTAGTCGTGCTATGCTTGACTAGTGATAACTGATAAATTGGCCCATAGTGAAAATAATTCGTATACCTATACGCCACTGGTATTATTTATAATGAAATGTATAATTCTCTAAACTGATAAACTGTAAACTAGATTAAAATCATGAACTAAGATAATATATTATCTATATAGTTATCTAGACACGCGGTAGAGTGTCAAGCACGATTAAAGATATACATGTTGCACATCGCTCTATAATAAACGGCTTTCAGATTTATTTACAAAGTGACTATATACAACAGCGGTTAATAATTAACTAGTGGCGCTTGATGTCAACACTCAACCATATGTGTCGACGTTTAGAACTAATTGTACACCTATATATCTATAATCGGTTAATTGTAATACTGCCACTTGAAGCGCCACTGGTTAATTATTGGTAGTCATTTCGTATTTCACCTTATCAGTAGTCGATGTGCAACCTGTATATACTACGTATATACGTACTACGGTAGCTAAGTTCTAGCTAACAGAACTGGCGAGCAGCACCGTGTGTAATATTCCACGAACCATTTGGAGCCACCTTTGACTCAATCATAACTCAAAAACTATTCCACATAAACATGTCAAATTTGGCTCATATATTGAGACTTACGAGATACTTATGTGCTCCAAATTTCATAAACACCTCTCAAATCATTATATAGATATTAACGTCTGAAAATCGTCATTTTTAACACTGACTCACTGACTGACCTATAGATCAAAATTCTAATCCAGTTCCAGATGAGCTAGAAAGTTCAAATTTGGCATACAGATAGGTAGTTAGATAAATACAAAGGAAAAAATCAGAAACTTGTAAATTGATTTTATTATAATTTTTCAATTAATTAATTTAGTGCCTCTAATTTAATGTAATTTAAAAGTTTTTCATTTTCTGAATTTTTCTCAATATGATATTACTTTAAGTACGTCTGTTTTCTAAATATTCTAGCCGTGGTAATTTTACCTCTCTGATATATACTATACGCCACTAGTCGTTCGCGGCATATTATATGTGGCATATATATCGGACAACAGAAACATATACCTCT
>WHPZ01582367.1:27418-49291 GCA_016617965.1 Macrosiphum rosae | reverse complement strand
AACATATTTTAAATATTTTAGAGAAAATAATTATACAACATAAATCATAATATACTATCGAATCCGTCATAATTATATAGTTATGTACTTTTCTATAGGACATTTACACACAATTTAAAGAAGGATTCGGCCATGGAGAGTTGTTTCTGAATGTATCATAACGTGTTTTGACCACGTATGCAGCCATCTTCGGTTGTCGTTCCCTGGTAAATAATCCTTTTACACATAGCCCTGGTCTTATATACTCTAATGGAGAACAAATTAATGTTTAGTCACTAGTATAGAAACAAAATATTTTTTTTTAATTTGTTTACCTTGTGGTGTTTTAAAATCCGCAAAATTCCATATCATCTCTCCTAAGATTGGAATTTTGTTTAATATTAATGAATCAAAAGTTTTAAAATGTTCTTGAAGCAGAGTAACATGATAATCTTCACTCCACATTGTTTCTGGCAGCTTAAATTATATATGGTAATAAAAATAAATAAACATACATTTTAAAAAACATAATTTTTAAATATTTAATGAAAAATATTTATGATATTGTTTTTAGTTATTTTACCAAGCACATTTTTCTACTCATGATATAACTGTACAAATATTTTGAACTATTTATTTTGATTCATAATTTAACTTTTATGATCGATTTGAAATTTGTTAGTTTTTTCTCGATTTAATATTGAAATATTTGTATTAAGTCAAAAAATATGAAAATATAATATAAAATTGATCATAAGTTGTTTGTTGTTCTTACAACAATAAAAAAAAACGTTGAAAATGCGCATTGTGAAATGTTTTTCATAGGCTTTTAAATTTTGATAAAATTGATAAAAAAAATTAATTAAATAGTCAAACATTTTCAAAAGTTATGAATAGTATCTCACACATCAAAATATTTTTTCTCCTCAAAAATATGAATTTATCTGGATTATTTAGTCCCTGACGAGAGTCCCTATAATTAAATAAAGCCCGTGTATATCCCTATAAAATCCGTGTACCACAGTCGGCCATGACGACCAACTTGTCGAACGCGGTAGACTGCATTAAGGTGGCCTTCATAATACTTGTATCATTATACATTTATACAGTACCTACATATAATATGATAATCACGCAATATTGACTTATATGTTAATAGGAATTATATTATAATACATATTATGATATACCAGATACATACCTATCATAATAAATAATTATTCATGATAAAATAATACTATTAATTGTATATAATAATATTATATAGAGGGTGATACACCAAGGTCCAAGATCATTAGGAAGGATCCATTATACTTTTTCCATTTTTACAAAGTAAGGTGGATAGATTAATATTAATTACTACAATACATTATTAAATCACCATAGGTAGCCCCAATATCTTTCTAACCCATTATTATGGACCTATTATCATTAGAACACAAAGCTAAAAACTCAAAAACTACACGTTAGAATTTTGATTTTGATACTTCAACAATTTGAGAAAAATTATCAACTAAATGATTTACAGTAAAAAGGTGGATTTTAATTTGAAAACAAGAAGTTTGTATCACCATAGTACAAAAAACTTCAAAAATTTAAAAATTTGGTCCTAAAGTATATTTAAAAATTACAAAAATCAATATTGAATAATTTCATTATTGAACGAAAAATGGGATGAGATTGGTGAATTTTCCTGTATAAAACGAACAATTTTAGTACGTCAAAATGATTTTTTTTCATTTAAAATACTATTTTTAGAAGAATAATATAAAGAATACATACCGAATGTAACCCAGAAATTGCTCCAGCACCATATTCGGTTAATAGTATAGGTTTATTGAATTTTTTCGTAAATGCTTCAAGTTCATTGTAAGTTTGATGTTGAATAAGCTCTAAATGACCTGAATCACTATACCAGCTGCTGTATCGGTTTAATGTTAGAATATCCATATACTCAATCTATATAAATATCCAATAGTCCATTAACGTATTTTTAATAGATATAATACTAAATTGATGAAACTAGGAAGATGTTAACACAAATAAATAGTAGTGTACACTTTTAAAATATTAATTTAAATTATTTATATAAATACGTAGGTAGTTATCTATTATCATATTTAATTTTAAATATAACTTTTACCGCTTTAGCATTTTGAATTTGTTGACTGTTGACAAACGTTATTGGTCTTGAAGGATCCATTGTTCGTACATGTTGGTAAAGTTCTCTTTCAAGATCAAACAAATTATTAAAAAAAGTTAAAATTTTATAAAATAAAAATTTTTTACCAAAGTATTACAAAACATATTATGCCACACTACGTAACCTATTACGCGAAAGCTTTTAAAACAAATTAAAAATATAAGTACAATTCAGTATGCACCACGAGATATTTAAATATTTCAATTCATTAAATACAACTTGAAACTCACCGAAAATACGGTACAGATACTTCTACATTGTTATATGGTTCGTTAGCCAATGACCACATAATAACACTCGGATGATTTTTGTCACGATTCACGATTTCCGTCATTACACCTTTATGGAATTTCATCACATCTGGTCCAAATATTCTAAAAAATAATAAAAAATTAAACAAATTATCAATTTCAGTGGTACCTTACATTATTTTTATAGTATAGAGAAGCTTCAAAAGTACATTTACATAACCATTGTCCATTCCCCGGAAGAATGGGATTACTCTGTTGTGTCTATTACAATGGTGGACAATGAAAACTTTAATTTTACCGGCCCATAAAACTGGTGCACTGTTGATAGAGTCTTTAGGACATGTGTAGAAGCTAATTGATGATTAGGTTAACTCATTCTTAGCACTTTAATACCTAATAAAATATAATGTTGGATAAAAAAAAACGAATAAATTTGATTTTTGAGTTTTTTAGCCAATATATAAATCAATTTTATTTTTAACAAATCAATAATGTATTAAACTTAATTCTGTTCAACATATTGTTCTCTATATCTCTATATAGTCATAACTTATGAGCTTACTAACTATAAGCTTGATTGCTTTACATTTTTCTTTGTTCAAAGAATTTCTAAGTTATAAGTTTGATCGGTCGGATAATTTCTAATATGATTTAAAGGCCATCGTTTAGATCATTGAGATTACCTATACTATATTATAATAGGTACCTATATTTTATACAACTAATACTATTACTGGTTTTATATGATAATAATTATGATATAATACCATATTTTGTTTGGATATTTTCGAAACTCGTCTGCCACTTCTTCCCTTGTAATATGCGGTATACCCATGTCCCTATGACCATTACTTGGAAATTTTAACTTTTTTCTACAAATTCGTACATATGGCTTATTATAGTAGTTTAATGAAGGAATTAGTATGTGTATTATTATTTACAGAATACCCCCTTTGTATGAAGTCACCCTTGATATAACTATAATAAAAAACCGATAATTTGTATCCGGTCCACCTCGTTGACATCCTACCAATTCATATAATATTTTATTTTATATGTCTAGGTACGTAGAGATTAGGGATGAGTAAGGTGCCACTGATTAATTAATAATAGGTAAATAATTTTAAAATATATTATTTTTACCTTAAGTTGCAAGCAGCACTTTCCACAATCACTAATATACCCTCTGAATCGGCTTGCTGTAATGTTTCTTCTGCGTAAGGGTAGTGTGATGTACGAAAAGAATTAGCACCTAACCATTTTATTAAATAAAAGTCTCTGGCACTTAATGCGTCATCATAACCTCTTCCCCGTATCTATATACATAAAGAAGTTATTAGTATTAATTATTATAATATATAATATATATGTCTTCAGAAGGTTATTATAATTTATAACTTATATACTGTAAAAAGATGGGACGAGGTTACTTTTGTCCGCCTACGAATAGGCCACACCCGCATGACACACGGATACCTTATGGCCAAAGAAGACCCATTCTCATGCCATACTTGCGTAACACGCATTATAGTCAAGCAGATCCTCCTCGAATGTCACCAGTTCAATGAAATATACGCATCCATCAGGAACTACCGGAGACCCTATATGCGATACATTCACTCACTCCCGAGACGACCAAAAAACTAATTAAATTTATAAATGAAACTGAACTGCGAGCGTGTCTGCATCATCTTATTTAATAATAATAGTTACTTACCTAAGAAAAAAATGTACAAATATAATAGTAATTATAAGTAACTTATGTAATTTAATGTTATTCAGTGTAATGTAATGAAAACGCAATCTATTTCTTCCAATGTAAAACAAAAAAAATGTAACTCAGGTTAATAACCTTGTAGTTAATTCCTTTAAAAATTATTAAAAAAAAAAATTATTAATGAAATGTATGTTATAAGTACTTATACATTATAATCATAGAACCCATCCTTAAAATAAATCTAAAATGTACTAAATAATTTTAAATTTTCATTAAAATCAAATCATAGATTTACCTAGTACCTACTACCTATGTAATATGCTTACATATATAGGACTCTTATATTTCACTATATATTTTGTACCTATGTTCCAAACTGATTAGTAAGTATTTATTTTTTATATTCATAACATTATGATAACTAACTATAGAATCTTCATGTTTTCCAAATCCTCTTAAATAAAGCGGTTCGTCATTTATCAATAATTCTTTTGTTGTCCATAGAAGTGTTCGAACACCAATTCGCATACGATAATAATCACTATTTTCATTATTGGTCTTCACCTAAAAGACATCATACATTTACTGATTACTAGTACTAGTATTAAATAATATAATACCTGAAAAGTATATAAGTATGCTATGTGTTGTTTGCCAGACATAATTGGCCACCAAGGGATTACATTTGGTATTCTTAACTGTCCAGAACACGTGTTCGATTCGACTACTATATTCCGATTAGTATCCAAAAGTGTAATATTACATTGAGAAACATTATTCCCACAAATATCGACTTTGTAATCAACGACTCCTATAAAAGTTAAAATTAATTTTTACACACTTTTAAAGGTAACTTTTTTTCATAAGAAGGTATTAATCTATAACAATACTAAAATTTATACCGCACAAGCTTAAGTATTGGTGACAGTAAAAATGATCAATGACTTAAGAAATACGTATAGATATTATTAATAAGAAATATTTTACCAGAATTAATTTAAATTCAAATCAACTAAATATTAAATACATTTTTAGTTCGTTAATTATGGCACAATTGTGAGTTGCAGAATTCATATACATTATAAAATACCAATTAGTAATTACCTTCTGAATAATTATTTTCAAAACTTGTCAACACAGTGATGTCACAAACGTAAGATTTTGGAGTTGTGTATAAATGGACAGCTCTGTTTATACCAGAATAATCAAAGTAGTCAAACTCGTGAGAATATATTCTATAACCATTTGGATACCTGCAAATATTATACGTAATTTTGTATAATCTAATATACTAGTTACCGAACCTAACTAATTTCTAGTTTTGTATTTATATTATATTTTATTACTTGTACGTGTTGTTCGGGAATTTCGTATATCCTTGTGGTACAGTATCCGGTCGCAGAGTGTTATTTACAGCAACGACAATTAGATTAGGTTCACCATATTTAAGAAAACGAGTAGCATCGCCAACAAATGGTAAATGGCCTCCTTCGTGGTCTACACATAATTGACCATTTAACCACTGCAATCATACATTATATATCTTAACCCATGTAAGTATATATATAAATTAAAATTATACTTCTGATGAAATAGGAAGGGGTGCACCACTGCACCCACGATCTTGTTAATAGATATTTGAAGTCCAAACACAAAATTGAAATATTGATACAATGAATTATGATTTTAGATTGTTAGTTTATTGTAATTCAAAAATATTGATGGGGACTTGACATTTCTAATAAATTAGGTATTATATTTTACCATATACTTATTGTAAAATATAATAATAGATAGGTATATGAAAAATTATTAGATCTAAGCTATTGCCTATTCACACCATATTACTTTAATTGCAATTATATAGTTTATATAATATATGGAAAACTTTAAACTTAAAAAATGTCAGTGTCTATAAATAGCTCAAAAAGAGTAGAGGTAGAAATATTTTGAAAATTGTACCATGTAAATATTTATTATTAGAAAATTCTAATATAAATACTTGGTGAAAATGTAAAGTACGTTAATTTAATGATTAAATGAGATTCACCAAAATAAGAAAATAATTTTTGTCAAAAACTTGTCTCACGTAAAAATTCCAGTTTTTTTTCTAATTTTTTTTAGTTTTTTCCATTTATTAAGGAGAGTAAGTGTACTGAGAATTTTTACTTCTCAAAAGTAACGACTACTTTCACTTTTCTAACAAAAAAGGTATTGATGTTACAAATCGAAGAATTTTTTTAACATAAATATGTCTTTGGGCTAACTTAGATATGTCAGAAAAGTCTAGACTATTGCTTGAATCACATTTGAAAATATATCAAGTGCTATATCTAACCGAACACTTGCCGATTGCCCATCTCGGTCTAATTAGTTCACAAAGTTATAGCCTATAGGTACAGCGCAATGCCGATTCACCGGTGAACTGAGGTAGGTACTTACAATAAAACCGAGATACACCAATGTAGTGCCGTATTTATAATTGTTAATTTTTCCCCGTGCGATGTCGGGTTTTACACTTATATACACAGCTATAGGTACTACATTATATTTAAAATAAAAACATATTGAAGATAATATGTTATTAAATATTATATAGTTAGGTTTTAAGTTTAGTATATAGATACATGAAATAAGTTTTTGACATTTTTGGGCTAAATATAGAATTTTTTTAATTCTTATTGATTATCATAATATTATTGCAATTATGCCATTATAGGGATCAAGATTTTCTCAAGCTGAAAATCAATATGAAGTATTATATACATACCACAATTGACTTGAAATGCACACTGCCAAACCTCAAAAATACGTTTAGTTGATCATCGGTCCATCTTTTTGGTACATAAAACTCATATTGATACCACGACCATCCGACGTAATCTCGTATGGTTGAGTTTGTAGAAACATCATTGTAACTAGATGGAACGGGCATTTTCCAATAGTCACCAAGCTAAAAAATATGGTACCATTATAAATTATTGTCTATATTTCTAAGTATTGTCGTATTGAAATATTAATTTATTGTGTACTATAAATTATTTTCCATATTTTCTAAAACGTTATCGTGTTAGATTTTATGTAAGTGTATTTTCGAATCAATGACGTAGGCTTTCAGGGCAAACTAAGTAAATTGTTAAAACCACCTATCTCGGTAATTTCTTCGACAATAACAGAAATTTGTTATGGGTAATTTTGTATACGGAGTGTTTCATTTATCGTAAGACACTCATTAATCATTATTTTAGAAAACACTAGCATTTTTAAAAATATATATATTACATAATTTTAAGTCGTTAAAAACAACATGACAATATACATTTGTAATTTCATATTCTGAAGCAGAATATTATTCGGAGTATTTTTATCTACAAAAAATCAAAATTTAATGAGCACCTAGTTTATTAGCTGTTATAACTATTAACTTCTACTTCTTCCCTTGTCCGATTAGAATTGCCAATAATCCCTGTTAGTAATAAAACAAGTAATATATAAGTAACTTATAAGTTATAACTTATTAACTAATAACTATTTGTCCGAATTTCCTTATTTATAAAATTATAACTTATAAGTATTTAAACTTACAACTCATAAATTACTCGTACAAAATTCGATCATCATACTCTGATGTACGACTACAAAAAATATTCGAATGATAAATCAAAAATGCATGTTGTCATAATGTCATTAATAAAGTAAAAATAACGTATGTAAGTATTATATATTTATATGTGTAATTTAATATTTTATATTAGATACCAGCATATTACATTTTACAGAGTAGGTTAAACTCCAGCTAAATGTATATTATATTAATTAATAATTATCATCACAATACTATAATATGAATTTCTTAAATATTGTTAAACAAAACTCAAAAGTAATAATCAGAGACAAAAATATTAAAATAATAAACAGTTTTGCCTATTAGTATAAATAATAAATGTTATGATTTTTATCCAAATTAAAATCATATCCCCATTAGACTAGTAGGTATAAAATAATTCGTTACTCCGAATAGATTGAACTTTAAATAGCTAAAATACTTTCCAATCTAAAACATAGGGAATATTTTATTTGTATTTCAAAAATATCATTAATAGGCTGCCAAAATTTAAAGTTAAGAAAAATATAAATTAACATGAGAATTTAATTGTTTTAAAGAAGGATATATACTTACCATTGTGATAATATGATTTTAATAAGTAAATCATAAGTATTGTAGTGACTATAGAGTATATTTCTTTTAAAATAAATATTAACCTTTATATAGCATTATGGTATAATTAGTATTTTTGCATTGACTTACTGTTTCGAATCTCACTGTATACCATTTTTCATCAAACCCGATCAATTGGTTAGATGGTGGAGATATTTTGAAGTTCCATAGGCCGTGTAGAGTACGAAGTTCGCGACTTTCAGTTTCCACTGGATACAAAATATTTGAAGCTAAAGATGGCGCAACAAAAGTCACTAAAAGTAAAAACATCGCTGTTTCTGATGGTCTAACCATAGCGAAGTTTGAATTAAACATATCTGAAACGTGTATTAAGGTACATAGTTATAAGAGTGAACCATAAACATCTGAGGTTCATTGGACATACGCCTGTAAAACCGGTTTAAATTACAGGAGGTTCAACCATAAAGTATAAAAAAACACAGGTATTGAAAAAAAATGGTTTTTTTTTATACACCTACACACACTTAATATTAGAGCGGTTGAACGCCGAAGTCCAATTTGAATAGTAATTACATTCGTTTGTTCCGAGACAAACGTTAGTTTATTTCAGAAAATTTAATTTATGTACCTACCAATTATAGTTTATGCCAACACAAGTGATATGTTTATTATGTATGTATCTTTGTCCACTCTATAGGTACCTAACTATCTAACCTATACAGTATACATAGGAATAAAATAATGATAAATTTAGTTTTATTACTTCTGTATTAGCATAAAATGCATGTGTCATTGGTGGTTACAACCCCTAACCCCCCCCCCCCNTGGTTGCGCCACTGTAGGCATCTATCTACCTCTTTAAATTCACAAATTATTAATTATTAAAATAAGCATGTACAGAAAATACTATGATATAAAGTTCCCAATTATTTTTTTAAATCGCTGGAAATTGTCTATACTTTTGACCCCCCACCCACTCTACGTAGTTACTGCTAGAAATAGCCAGAAGCATACTTAATGTTCGAGATTGAAGCATTTTTGAATACCCATAGCCCTGGCATCCTCGGATGTATCTATGAATCATGTATTCAATAGACAATAATTTATATTTACCTACCTAATATCAGAATTATTTTAAGTAGGTTATTCTTATATTATTATTTTATTTCAAGTTTCAACAAAATATATTTAACATTGAATGTATTAAATTATTAAATTACTATAGTAAGGATTAGTTGTAGATGTATAATGCAAGTAGCAATTAGATTCTTGTTATGAGGGAGGAAGGGGGGAGGGGTGCCATTAAAATTTTGTAAAATGTAACTGAAACCTTCCAATATTATAGAATATTAGCCTACGTTTTTAATTTTTAAATAATTTCGAAGTTTAAGGTTTTTATAATAACATAAATACTATAGGTATAGTACATGGTATAATATACTAATACACATACTTTTATACTACACTTTAGTATAGGAATCTGTGATAATATAGGTACCGAACGTGAATAATTAATAGCTGGATACAAAATTGAAAATAAGGCATATTTTGCAGTTTAGATAGTAGACCAAAACTGTTGGCTGTATAACACACCTTGCACAGTTGCACCTAGGACTGTTTTCTCAGATGGCATCATATTATTATACTAATACATATAATTTCATAAACTTTAAATATTGAATAACCAAGAAAAAATGTTATGCGGTTGGTGGTTGATTGTTGATGGCAATACGATCGTAACATTCACAATGGTTCACGAAGCTTAACATTCGTCAACCACCGTTGCATTTCCATGTAAAATAATGTCATAGAAACATTTAACAAATGTGAAATAGATACATTTACCTACATATACTAATAATTAGTCAGATAATTAGTAATTAGTAACTTATTTATGATTAGGTTTCAATCACAAAAATATATTCTGTAAATAAAATGATTGGCTGAAATTTTTGAAATTTAAATGTAATTAATCTTTTATATTGTATAGACTATAGATAGCCAGATGGTACCGAATTATAAAAAAAAGTTTACCTGCAGCACCAACTATAATAATGGTATGTACCTACAGTTTATTAAAATATAGATTTAAAAAATAATTATTTTATATTATGTATTTTTGTTATCAATTTAAAAACAAAAATTATAAAACTATTTAGTATATTCATAAATATATTTTATAACTAATAATGGTAGTATACTCACTCGAATGGCAGAATTACATAATATAAAGCAGGCATTCCAGAACTCAAACGGTTGACCGATTAAATTATTTGTTTTATGTTTAATTTTTCACTGCACAAAACTATAGAAATTATGGTATATTATAGACTATAGAACATAGAGATAGCATAACATAGAGTATAGACTATATTTTATAATTTATATAAGATATATCCGCACAATGAAACAATAGTTTGTTGCGTGACCGCCGTGTGACGTCCGCGTTTATAAATAAGAAAAAGTTCTCCATAATTTTATTAGTGCGTTTACGACTACGACCACTCAATTTAAATTAACTATGTATATATATAGATATGAACGCAGAATTGAGCGCGCGTGGCGTCGAAGAGATGCGTTTCTATCTTTAGTCTTCTGCCCATTCAATTTCAACAAATACAATGACTTCTTTTTATATTTTCGCGCAGCGTTTTTCTAAAATTTTAAATTTACCTAACACTATTCTTTTAGATTCTGAGTGGAACGATGAATGTATTGATTTTACAATGATGTGTGTTTTTTTTATTTTTATGTCTGTCATCAGTAAAAGTGCTTGGATTTTCTTCAACAATATCTTTTCTGATAGGAAAGTGAATCTAGTTGGTACTTAGGGGGTCAAAAGTAAAAATTTCCCAGTAGTTTTCAAAAGCGCCATGAAAAACAAAAGAAAAATTAAGGAAAAACGGGAATTTTTACGCAAAATCTGTTTTCGATTTCGGTTTTCGGTGTAACTCTATAATAAATGAATGTATATACATGACATTTTCACTGGTTGTTTTTATTTGCATTTTCTATACACGATAAAATTTTCGAAATATTATAATTTGTTTTGAACTGTTTAGAAACATTTTTATTTTCCATTTTTTTTTTTTTTAGTTTTTTTTCTAAAAATATAAATAAAATTGTATTTATTGGTTAAAAAAGCTTGAAAATTAATAGAAGGCTCCTAGTATATTGTTTCAATGGCAGATGAAAAATAATAAAAGTCCTTAGTCACAGCTTTTTTTTATAAGCATTTTAAGTTCAAAAATTGACAAAATATGGAAAACTCACGAAAATTAGCAAATTATTTTGTGTTAAGAATTTGTAAAAATTTGAAATTTAAAAATTCATTAAAACAAATTTAAATTTAAACACTAAGCATTATTTCGAATACCTACTTATCGTGTACACAAACACAAAACATTTATAATTAATAATAATTTTAATTTTAATTTTAAAAAACTCACATCATTGTAAAATACTAAAATTAATACATTCATGGCTCCACTCAAAATCTAAAAAGTATTAAATAAAACAACAAAAGCAACATTTAATGGCGTATATTGTAATTTTTTTTGGTGGGTACCCTGACTCCTGGAAATACTTATTCTCCACAAATATTAAAATAGTTTCATCACACCAGGACACACCCCTAAACACACGCCACTGGCCACAGTTAACAATTGAAAAATATTACAAAATGCTGACGTATGAAATTATAAGTGGTTAAATATGAAAGGTGCGGGTCCGTATATTGGCATTAGAGAATTAGACATAGTACGTTATAAAGTCATATCTATAGGTATGACAAGTAATAATTGGAGGTGCCTAGTCAATGGAGCATGAGAAATCGTAGTTAAACGAGAGGTGCGTTTTAGAATTTTTAAAATGTATAAATAGGAGATTAAGATTGGTCGAGAGCTAACAATTTGACCCGCTAACAATCCTTTCAATAAGTTTGCGCCCATATTTCGCCTGCACTCCACTAATGAGTAATGAAGCTAATAAGTTTATTGGCAACGAGAGTGTTCCAAATCGATGTTATAGCTTATAATAAGTAGTGGACAGTGGTGTACAAATAGTACTATAGTAAAGAGTACAAGGTAATCAGAAAAATATTCCCTTGAATAAAAATCCCCAGGAAATTAAATCCCAGGAAAAAAACCCAGAGCAACTACTTAGTTTTTAAATTATAAAATACAGTAGGTATAGGTACCTATATTATAATACCTATCTGAATATAAAAATATATAAAAATAATATGTAATAATTATTATGGGCCGGATTTGAATGCCCTAAAAACTATCAAAATATGTCCTAAAAAAAATACATTTTAATCGCAATATATACTTAAAAATGACCCAAAAATTGTTATAACAATTCTTGAGTAAACAAAATTGCTAAAAATTCAAAATAAAAGTTATATTTTCAATAATTATCAGATATTTTATGAAACGTATTTTGCACTTGAAAGTATTTCCTGCAAACCCCGCCAGTTAGTCCCATACTCCCATGGGATTTTACAAAAATGCATTTGGCATTCAAATCTGGGCCCTACACCCTAATTATAATAATAATAATGATAATGTCAGTCAGTATAAGGCAAAGTTAGCACTCGTTTTTAGAAGTTGTCGAAAAAAATAATTAATAACTAAACATAGTAGGTAGATATACCTACATATATTGATAATTTTAATATCTTATATGTTTAATGTACTTCAATTTTTAAGTTCAATTTAGTGAATAACATTTTGAAAAATAGATGTTATTAAATAATATAATATAGAGCATAGACACTCAGCCCATGGTTCTCAATCTGCATTATGCAATCTATAATACGCGGCAAATGTGTTTCTTGCAGTGTTATATTTTTTTAACCACTGGCGCTATTAAGTGTTTAATACTTTAATGTTTATTAGGCAGGGGCAAATTGAATGGCTTAATAATGTATATTTATAGATTTATTTATAAATTATTGTTACTGCAATCAGTGGTATAGAGAGGGGGGGTGTTTAAACTCAAACTACCCCCCTCCCATTGCCATAAAATTAAAACTAGAAGAATACGTTTATTGTAACTTTAAGATAAATAGTAAATGTTATAGACTATAGTTATGTTCATAACATTATTTGATTTTTTTTAAGTATAATGAACAAATAAAAAATAAATTGTTTTCATATTGATGTGTTTTTAATATATAATTATAATATAGTATATTCACAACTGAACTTGGTTTAATTCATAGTTATTTTTGTAAGCGCAGAAAGCGATTATATTTTATATGCAATTAAGTTTTTAAAAGAAAATAATGGTGTTGATATAAATCATAATAACAACAAAAAAAATATTACAATTAATAATTAAATTAAATTAATTTTGTTCATTTCATAGGACATAACTGTATGCATATTTAATAAGTTTATAAGGCATATCGCATATGAATATTTGCCTTAATGACAACATAATAACAATATGTATCAGTAGTGCATCCAGCGGAGCGGACCCCCAATGGAATGGTATTATTTTAATTTTTAAAGATTCCCAGACATTGTTATTAAAACTTATTGATATCCTACATATTAAATAATTGTGTTCATTAAGAAATAAAATGAATGTAAATACTCAACAAAGAAACAGAAAAATAGTAATTTAATACATTTTTTTTTTTTGGAATTATTAATTTGGTTTGAAAATATTCCCAACAATTAAATAATATAGATATATTAAATTTAGTATTTCAAAAATTTTCAAAATTATTAGCTATTGACTATTATATAATATTTTAAATAATATATTAATACTCTAATATTTATGTAAAATGGTAACAATAAAGGTATTCAAAAATTGTGAGATAACATTATGTTATTAATATGTATGCAAATTAATATAGAATATTATGAACAATAAGTATATTATAAATTATAACAATAATAGAGACAAAAAGTTCTTTTATAGCATGGAGAACAGATATGCAAGATAAAATAATTTATTTCATTACATAAACAATAAGTCTGATGAGATATTATCTCAGTAGTTAGTTGAATAATGGAATGTTTATTACACAAAAATAAACTAAAAATATTAAAACATTTACTATCTAGAACAGACAAACTCTTATCTAATATAAACCAATAAAATTAATATGTTTAATAAAACACCTATATATTTCTTATCTTAAAAAGTACATTGAATTTGTAGCTTAACAACAGTTGAACCATAGATTCCTTACTTTAAGGTACATACTATATGTATTACATATAAATCAAAATGTAATTACTTTGCATCAAATATAGTTTATTTATCTAAGTTTAATGATGATGAAGACATGGTAACTGAAAATAATTATTTAATATTATGAACAATGTAAACATTAATTTGATTTTGTATTAATTACTATAAGAGTATGAAGTACAGTTTTTTTTTATAATAATTACTCAATATTCTTATACAGTGCCTAATTCATATTATATATTATTAGAAGCAAGATATCTTTAATATTACTTCAATTAAAATAACAAATCTTCATCTCCTTCATCCAGCATGTTACCATATTTAGCATTAGCTTCTTTCATATCTTTCTTAAGTTGCTCTTTCTTTTTGTTGGAAATTTTCTTCTTATCCTGAATCTTCTTTAACCTTAATAACATAAATACATAAAAAAATCCTTAAGTAAAAAAATAAAAGTATACAATTACTCCAGTATATTAAACAGGTTGATTCTTTTGTCATAAACCAGGCAATATCTTATGAAATACAAGTAATTACATAGAAACATTTTTTTTTAGTATTTGTAAGGTATTTATTTTTACATATTAAGTAAAATAATTTGCATATATTTAAATTTATATAATATTAAGACCAGTTATGATTAATAATTATACTCTATTCAAGTTAAGAACTAAAATTAGGGGCCAATGTGTGACACTACTACAAGGTAGACGTAAGGATTGTAGATTCTGTAGGGATGACAAATGGGTCTACCACTCAACAAAAAATAGTAGCTGCTATGCACGTTTCTTAACTTCAATAGAGTAAATATAATTATACTTGACCTATAAATATACCTGTAAAATTCTTCTCGCTCTAATTCGTCAAGCTCGGAAATAATATATGCAAGTGTTTTTTCAATTCTGGGTATAATAACTAGAAAAAAAAGTAATTACTACAAGATTAGATTCATAATACATAAAAAAATATAAAATAATAAAATATACAGGATAAGAAGATATTCCAATTTAAATGCGTACCATGTTCAATAGCATTGACTCTTCTATTTGTTATTTTAATAACATCATCCAGAGTAACAAAAGATGTTTGCAATGATGCTAATTCGACCAGAAGCTTAATTGCAGTTTGATAATTTTTTTTAAGCTTGGCCAACTGTTGACCCCCTCTAGCTAAACCTGCTAATTCATAAGTGTCTGTACCATCCTGGTAACTTTCAAAAACAGGCAGTGTCACACCTACATTAAAAACATTTATTAATATAATGTTACAATTTAATACAAATATTTTTTTTAATTACCAGCCACATTATCCTTTTTAGTGCGTATTTTTATTTGAGCTTTTGTTACATTTTGCAAGACAACTTGATTAAAATCACCAGTAGTAAATTTTGCTTCTGCCAAAGAAAATGCTGCTTCTTTCATTACCTCGCCCATCAATGTCTTTGTCTGCACACATAAGATAATTGTTTAATGTTAACAAGTTTTGGCTAAAATGCATTTTACCACCCCATGCAAATTTTTCGATTTTTTTTTTTTTGGTACTTCCTCATTTTAATTTTTAACTATTTAAGAACAATGGTTCAATCAGAATTTGTCAGTCGGACTAGTTTTGAAGTTATAGCTTTTGGAAGTTGGCAATTATGCGTGTTTTACGCATGAACGTAAAGCTACGTTTATCATATATTTTTATCCGTGTCCGAGCGCAGTGAACGAGTGGCAACTCTAGCACATTATGTGCTTTTTAACAACTTTGTTTAATACCGAGGCCTACCCAAAGTGATTTTACACAGCAAATCGGGGATTTTCGATTTTTTTATCCAAGCGCAGAGCTGATTGTGTAAATTGTGATTTCACCATCATTCTTAAATCGTTAAAATACATACAAATAAAATATACGTAATAACGCAAACTTTGGATGGCTATTACTTCTAAAATAATGGTTTCCAACAAATTCTGATTGCACCATGGTTCTTAAATAGTTAATATAAGTAAGTTCCAAAAGAAAAAAATCGAAAAATTTGCATGGGGTGGTAAAGTGCATTTGTTCCCAAGTTTTCAGTTTTGAAAATGGCAGTTAATAATAAACTAATATACATATTATTTAATATATTTAATTGTACCTGAATAATTTTACCAAGAATCAAACGAAATCTCATTTGTAAAGCATCAGCTTTTTTTTTTAATAAACTATGCCCTTTTTGTGCTCCCATTAGACGCCCTTTCATCATTGTTTGAGCACTAAAACATAATTAAAATTATAATTATATTACAGTCACAGTACCTATCTATAACAATATGTCTGAATAGAACCACCAATGCTAAAATTGATTTTTTTTTTTACACATAGTGTAAGTGTGTAGTTTTTTACACGTTGTTAATGTGCTACAATAAATTAAATCTATAATTTGATTGAATTAGTATAGGTAGGTAGTTTTGGAAAAATAACTAAGTATGTTGTCTCAACATTTGATCAAATACAAATTTTATTTAAGCAATACATCAACAGACAACGCCCAATTTCAATATCTTATCAGTTGATTTACTCACCCACGAGATGGAAAGATTGGCAATTTGTCTTTTCCCGACATGATTAATAACTTACTGTTGAAAAATTAATGTAACAATGGTTAAGATCTTAAAACTGTAATATTGAGTAACTATTAAATAACATGACGAACTTATAAAATCAATTTATCCTTAGCGAGTTCCCTAATATTTTAGAAATCTGCTATTCTGCTGCTGAGTGGCGAATGCTGACTTATTGTGATAGTCGATAGACGATAGTTTACTGCAGTGTGCACTAAACAGTGTAGTGTGTACACAAACACAAATCACAATACACATACACAGCGAACATCCAAAAAGTCCTAAAATTATAGTAGGTGGGGCTAAAAATGTATTGAGACTTGAGAGATAATTGTAAAAGTAGTAAAACAGCTGATCAATGATAACAGAATTGAAATAATATTATCTTTTGATTATAGATGATTATAGACGATCCGAGTCTGAAGTTCTGGAGTCTGGACAGCTGTTGCACCCACGAGAGGAGCAAAATTCATAGACCAATCAGCTACTTATTATAATTTTAAATTTATAATAAGTACTGTATAGTAATTGTTAGACGTTAGTAGTATAATATATCTATGATTGCAATATTTAGCAATCTAGTTTATTATCTATATAATATATATATTTATTATCTATATGTGGTATAATCAAAGTTTGAAAAATGACAACTCTACAACATGTTACATATATATAACATGCCCATTATGAGGTTTTGTTAGAAAAGCTATATTATGATATGACAATGCATTCGCGGGAATTCGAAAAAACGAGGATTAAAATTTGATAACAAATACGATTGTATCACAGAATATTTAAATTTTTTAAATTTGAGGATTTACCTACGTTTAAATAATAATGATTATTTTCGGATGTCCGTCGTTCGTGGATTGTAGTTCATTAATCCATACTCTATTGTCAGTCATTTAAATATTAAATATTTTAGTTTAATATAAAACGGAGAATTATTTCATAACAAGTTTTTTCAAAAATTATAATTACAAAATGATTTCTAACTTTTAGATAAATATTTAAAATAATGAAGTTTCGTGGTAAAATTATTGATCCACATTGCATGAAACAATTCTACAGTAAATATAAAATATGATGTGTTTTTATTTTGATAATATGCTAATACATTTTTTTAAACAGGTATTGTGATTATTTTATCCAAATTATGTAGAAATGTAGTTTTGAGACTGAGTTCTACCAAATTATACTTAATCGCTTCAAATGAATCTAACAGTAATCAAATCAGTGTTTGGTCTGTATTAGACCAACAGTCATTTTTCAAAGACTATGACATGATTGGTGAAACAGAATCTAATGAAATTTTATTTAGTTTACCAATTGGTAAGTATTTTTATATTATAGTATATTATGTATTATTTTTATTTACTCATAATTATATTTTAATAGGAGAGTAGCTGGTATGTCAAACACTATTATACTCTTTTCACTGTTTAATATATACAATTTAATAGTATTAAAATGTTACTCTATATCAACTATATTATCTATTCCTACATAACATACACTTTAATTAGACTGTATTATAAAGAAAATTATCATGAGGGTTCAGATTTATAAATAAATAATTATTTTTATAAAGTACCTACCTACATCTTTTATAAGTGTAAAATCCGTTCTAAACAAGCTAAGCTTACATTTATTTTACATATTTCACCATAGTTATATACCAGGGATGACTTATCTGTAGAATGTGAAGAAATGTTTAGGGCATGTTAATAATAAGTAATTGTATTTAATCATTATTTAATCTCTCAATGACAATGAATACAAAAATAAATTCACTTGACATGCACATGTATTTTATGGCTCTTGGAGTATAAGAACAATAAATTCTAGATGGGAGAGAATGAAGGAGAAGTGTAGTAAAATATTATTGAAAACATTTTCAAATAAATAAAAATGGTAGTGTTGGTGCAATGTTTGATACAAATTCAGCTGGTTGTATTCAAAAGTCAATCTAACAGCAAAGATGATTAAAATGTTTGATGTCAACTTTGGATTGCCAATGTCACTGTTTGCAAATATTTAAAACTATTGAATGATAGACAATTATTAGTTTGGCATAAATGAATAGGTATTAATTTTTTTTTTTTTTAGATATGCTTGCATCTTCACTGAGTTCAGCAAAACAAACAAACTTAAAAACTCTCAAGATGAAACTTACTGATAAACTATCGCCATGTCTAACTATCGAATTGGATCTGGTTATAATATTTATAAATAATTTGGCCATAGATTAAATATACTAAGTATATTTAATCTATGATATAGTACTTAATACTTATATGGTTTGATAAAAAATTAATAATACATTATTCATATTTTAGGAATCCCAAGTATCTAGCAAACAGTTATGTACTCATGATATTCCAGTTTCTGTTATACTACCAAAAGATTGGTCAGCATATAAGGAGCCAACCATACCTGCTCATAATGTAATAGTATTTATAAGTTTTGAATTTATTTTATTTATCATTAAATATTTTATATTTAAAACAATCAAGACAAAAACAACAATATTTATGTTGTAAACTTGTAACGTTTTGAATTAAAACTCCTATACTCATACAAAAATTTATTAAATATATTTTTTAATTTAGATTAGTGTTGTTATGCCATCAATACGAGTAGTACGGCATATTGTTGACAAGATGAAACGCATAGGTCCCAGGTTAATAGTATCATTAGATTCTTCTGGGAAAATGGTTTTAGGAGTATCAAATTTATCAGCCACAGTTGACACACATTTTATAGGTCTTGAGATAGTTAGCGTACACAATTCAACCGGTGAGTGTTAACATTATAAATGTTTTAGCAAAAACAAGACTACTAATTTTAGATTCTGAGCCAGAACGTATGATTTTACAATGATGTGTGTTTTTTATTTTTGTTTCACCACCTTTTTGGGCAGTAAAAATGTTTTGGTTTTCTACTTGAATTTAGTGATTTCTGGTGACAAATTAAATAAGTTGGTACTTACGAGTATACAATAAATTCCTAAAACTTTTCAAAATAAAAATGAAGAAAAAACACAAATTTTTATGTAAAATTGACGGATTTTTTGGTCCAACACAAAAACAAAATGCCATATGATATTTTCACCAAATTTTTTTATCGGCTTTTTCTATACATGGTATAATTTTAATACAAGGTTCCTCATAAGTTTTTGTCAATGTAATTTTAAAAAAAGGTAAACAAGTGGGTACGACTTAGCTGTACAGTAGTTGTTAAACATGTCGTTGTTATGGACTATGTGTTATATTTGAATTCAATGATCAATTATAGTAGGTATACGAAAATTCTTACACGGAGACGTTGTGTCAGCCTAGCATACTTGTAAAAATAATCAAATTTAATAGTTAACACGTTCAACGCCGCCCTTGATTTCAGAAACGATGAAAAAAACTAAAACCACCCATAACTTTAAATTTAGAGTTCATTGTTAATGGCCTATTTAAGTTTCAGAGTTATTTGAAAAAAAATCCGAACTAATTATAAATATTAACGTATACCAGGCACCGGCAACCCGCGGCCCTCTAAATATAATTCATGGTGTTTAAAATTTTAATTTTGTAGCTTAAATTGTTATAAAATATATAAATAATATTTAATCAATGGGAGATAAGCTATGATCGAGAACGTAATCTAATCTTATGTACTTTATATATCGTCGATTACGACAAATACGTATCTGGTTATGGCCTTAGTGGCTTAGTGCTGTTTCGAAACATTCCAACGTGTAGTTTAAATTTCAACTGTTTTATAATAACCTATCAATTCAATGTCAAAAAAACGTAAAATTAGTGATGAACATCGTACATTCAATGAATCATGGACGGATTTATATTTTTTTATCGAAAATAAAGGTAAACCTGTGTTTGCAAAATATGTTTAATTTGCAAAAAAACCATTTTAAGTGTAAAAGAGTATAATGTTAAAAGTCACTATGAAACAGAGCATAAATTAAAATTTGACACTCTCACTGGTGATCTTAGACAGATTAAAATAAACAATTTTAAAAGTTCATTAACTAATCAACAAAATAATTTTAAATTACAACATAATCAAAACGAATCAGGAGTACGAGCTAGTTTCGTAGTTGCTGAAAAGATAGCCAAGTGTAATCGTCCATTCAACGACTGAGTTTATAAAAAAATGTATGTTAGCCGTTGTAAATGAAATATGCCCTGAGGAAAAAAAACAATTTGAAGACATCAGTCTCTCAGCTAGGACCTGTGTTAGACGTACCGTAGAGTTAGGAACAAATTTAATATTCAAACTGAAAGAAATAGTTTCTAAATTTGATTGTTTTTCTATCGCAACTGATGAAAGTACTGATGTTTGTGATACTGCTCAGTTATTAATATTTATTCGAGGAATTGATTTTAATTTTAATATTTCTGAAGAATTAGCTGAATTATGTAGTTTGAAGGGAACTACAACGGGAGAAGACTTATTTATCGAAATTGACAAAACATTTAAAAAACTTGATTAGATTGTAAGAAGTTAAACTCATTAGACTTATACATGTACTCTTAAACTAAATTGTATTTAGTCATAGAATTGCAAAACAACGATATTCTTAAAAATGCTTTTAAAGAAAGTAATGACCTAAAAATATTTTATTCAGGTCTTTCTGAAATAGATTTTAAAGGCATTAAAAGTTTTGCTAAAAAAATGATTACTGCTTTTGGTAGCACATATATTTGTGAGCAGACATTCTCAATACTTAAATT
>WHPZ01582367.1:0-27368 GCA_016617965.1 Macrosiphum rosae | reverse complement strand
GATTACTGCTTTTGGTAGCACATATATTTGTGAGCAGACATTCTCAATACTTAAATTCCGAAAAAATAAATATTGTTCACGATTAAGCGATGAACACTTGAATGCTGTCTTAAGAGTTAAGGATATCAACATCCAATATAAAAGCGGATATAAATGTATTGGCAGGAAAAATTCAACCTCAAAAATCACACTAGTAACTTAATATTTGTATACTAAAATGCATTCAAGAATTAATTAATAATTATTTTTAAACTTTTAAATTTTCTCTACTAATGTATTTAATTAATAATTAGTTAATAAGGACAACTGCAATGTTAAACTCATAATATGTTTGTTGCTATCTGTAAATATATTAGTATTATTTGTTAAAATTATATTTTTTAATATTTTAATTTTGTATGCCGCCCTCCATTAAAAACTAGAACAAATTATGGCCCGTGTAGGTAAAAAGGTTGCCGACCCCTGATGTATACGCATCAACAGAGTTTATTCTAATAGGCCAGTGACGAGTATACGTGTCAGCGCCGTTGAAAGGGTTAAAAAACAAAATTAATAAAAATGTAAATATTTCATGGCTATAAATAGCGTGACGTTCTGCCTTCTGGTAAACTTTTTGTTTTTGATAGGGGTAGAAAAATTTATTGGGAACCTTCTGTTAAAATTTCTAATATAAGCTATGAAAATAAAAAAAAGTAAAATTAAAAATCCAATATCCTTATAATTTGAAATTCAAACGCTCATAAAAAGCTTATGTTACTTTCAGGTAAACTTTTTTATTTTGTTTAAGGTAGTTTCTGGGGCATTTATTAAAATGTATAATGTTTTGTATGAAAAAAAAAACTTATGATTTTCTAAGTGAAAAATATTTTGAACATTTTAGAAATTTGGTCAAAATTTGAACTTTAAATGCATATAAAAAATAATTTTGCCCATGTATAACCTACTTAATATTTTTCAACTTTCATTAATAAAACTTATAAGAAACCTTGCATTACATTTTCAAGCTTTTTTAAGTAGTGAAAAAGTTTTTATCGAGAATAATTTAAAAACAATTTACTAAATATGAGAAATGTGTCAGAGCTATAATAGACTTAGTCAAGCATAATTAGCTCAAAAAGAAGAAAGAAAATTTAACCATTCCTAGAAAATGCTAATATAAATATTTGGTGAAAGTTTCAAGTTTCAAGTTTTTTTTTTGTTTTTCTTGACGTTATCAAACTACTAGGAATTTTCAATTTTTACCTCTCAAAAGTACCAACTAGATTCACTTATCTAAACTTAATTAAAAAGATGACGATCTTGAAAATATCATTGTAAAATCAATACATTCATCAGAATCTCAGAATCACAGAATCTAAAAAAATGTTTTTCTGGTAATATATTGTAGTTTTTTGGACTAATATATTATATATTATAAGTATGTGTTATGCGTACATTTTTTATGATTGCAATTTTATCATTAGGTTTATTTGAACATTAATCCAGACTAGCTTTGTATAATTTATATTTAAAATATTTAGACACATAAACTCTACTTCTTGTGAAGTTTTGTTATAACTTTTTACTATATTCATTATTAAACTTATGTATTTATTAATTTGTTTCAGATAAAGAAAACAAATATTCTACAGTAGTTGATATCAGAAAATTTTCACAATTTTTAAATTGTGAAACATTAAACTTATCAAAAATATTATGTCATGTAGTTGAAGGAATACTGCTACATTGCTCTATAGAAGAAGATGAATATGTATTACATTATTTTTTGAGTGGAATTGATGATTAACATGATTTTATTATCGGAAAATAAATATGTAATCTAAATAAATATTTAAATGTATTAACTTATTGTGAACCAAGATCCATATTTTAAAGGAATGTAAGCTAACAGCTTACTATTAAAATAGGTATATAACTTTCAAAAAATCAAAATAAGAAATTAAAACTAAGGATTATACAATTTAAAAATTGATAGTTAATACGTTTTGTGCTACTCTGCCAGTGATCCAGATTTTAAGCTGTATGTAGCCTTGTTCAATTAACTAAGATTTTTTCTAATAGTTGAAATAAAGTAGTTATTTTTGAATTAAAACACAAGTTCAAACGTAATACTTTAATAGTCTCGTGGAGTGATGGTGCTTGGGACAGTGGCATATTTAAGGGGGGCAATTGCCCCGGACAACACTTTTTAGAGGGCAGCAAATTTCTGTGGCAAATCAATGTCAACAAAACATTCAATTAATATTTAAATATAAACAAAGCCCTTCTGTGCAATCAATCTCCACATCTGAAAATACACATTGGTTTGTTGTCGAATACCTAAACCTTTTGTTCTGTGCCTAAATTAAACATTTCTTGTGGGCTATGATAAAGTAACATCGTACTGTCAGTACAAGCCCTGTATATCAAAAATGCTATATTTTATACCTTAGACCGTTTTCAATATTTAATAGCTTACAGTTTACAGATTAGAGTAATTTTGCAAGTTATCTTGCACCACATACCTATAAGTGTAACAAATTGTATTAGAAAATTTCTTGTAAGTTTGATTATATATACTTTTTAAAAACTTAAACTTACCAGAAATAGTATTTTTTTTATAAAAACAATAAATATTTTAAGATTTTAAGGATTCTTTTATTGCATTGATAATTTTATTAGTTGCCTAAATATTTATATTATCTAACAAACTTTTCTAATAATAAATAATTAGGTACCGATGACAATATTATTAGGTATTATTGTGTCTCATACATAATATTATTAGATTCTTGAGTGATGAATACAATAATTTTACAATAATGTGTGATGATTTTTTTTTTTTTTATGTGTTTAAAATTTTAATACACTATAAATAGTTTAAAAATGCTTTGATTTTCAACTTCAGTATCTTTTCTAGTTGAAAAGTGAAGTTTTGGTAGTTTAAAAATATCTCAGTATTTTTTGAAAGCGACGAGAAAAACAAAAAATGTTTAAGTGAGACAAGTTTTGACAAAATTGATTTTGATTGTGAAACAAAGATATTTAAGTTCCTAGTAATAAATCTAGTTGAATCCGTGAGTTCGTAGCACTAGATTCAAAGTGCAGCAAAGTAAAGCTCAATTATGAGCGTGATAGGCATTTGGCAATGCTTGCTCAACTATTAATTAATCACCTTAAATAGTGGCTTAGCTCTTACTCCTTTAGTCTTTTTGGTCCCGGAAATCGTAATAATATAATCTAGATATGTCTGAAATTATTAACAAATGAGAAAAAATTTACAAATTCAAATCATTCCAGTTTATACATTTTTTTAAACAAATGTATGGTTTTTGCAAAATTAAAATTATTGTACACTATTAACATACAATTAATGTATCATTCTATATTTATATTTATCTATAGTAAGTTTTTGGATTTTATTCTTTCAATAAGTTAGCATAGAGAATTGATTTAAGTGAGAAAATGTTTACGTTGGGAGAAAATAAATGGGCAATTAAAAAGAATCTGTGGGATATATCACGGGTAGCTAAAGATTTATATGACGAATATAGTGTAGGCCGGGAGGAATCATATACCAACCATATAATAACTCCGGGCGGAGTTTGAATTCCTATAATCTATTATTACGATATTCCGTTCACCGAGAGATTGTGGTTATTTTGCGCATACGAGTAGGTAGGTATACTAGGTACTGGTGCCGAGGAGTGCAATTTATTGGTTAAATAAATCTGTAAACTCAATAAAACCAGATACAGTCCAAAAATGTTTCATAAAAGCCGGGTTTAATTTAGTTTTGGACCAGTCAACAAATGCCATTAAAGATAATGGTTTTAAATTTCTATGTTCTACAATAAATTAAAAAGTAGATAGTGATGATTATGTTAACGTCGATAAGCATTTATGTACTAATTATAATGATATTATTATTAATAATACTACAGTAAAAGTACCTTGCACTTCAATAGACGTTGAACAATCCAGTTCCGAAGACGAAACTGATAATGTACCATTGCGCGGCAATAATATTAAAACGTATAAAAACGCCCTCCATGAAATAAAACGATTAGAAATGTTCGCATTTGATCAAAATTAATGAAAATGAACTTCTTGAATCAATTCTCCAACTTTAAAAATTTAGTAGAAAATAAAATGGCAAGTCAAATAACAAAACAAAAAACATTGGATGAATTTTGGAGTATATAATTATGTAGAATAAAACGTAGGTAAAATGCAATAATAAATATGTGAAATAATAATAAATCTATCGGGAAATATTTTTTTACAACCTGTATTAAATGGAAAAAATATCCGGTCCCAACGGTTTCCATATTACACATAGGAAACGTACTACCCACCAGGGGCCCCCATCGTTCGATATCTGTTTTTGGCTCGGGGTCCATGCCCCCCCGCTCCCCTTAATTCGTGCTTAAATTCAAATGATAGTGGTCATATCACTATTATTAAGAATTTATGGTTAAAGCCTTTATAGTTTTTAATAGGGAGAGGGATTTTGACTTAGAGCACCCAATGCTATTATTTTAAATCTTGGAACATAATATGGGCGCACCTAATAGGTATATTAATCAGATGTTTAAAATTGGATACGTATAGTTACTGTGTGTTTGAGTATATTACACGATATTATAGTAATGATTGTCGAAACAATTGATCTTAATAGGTATAAACATCAAAACAATTAAAAATATAATTTTATTTGATGGATTTTATTCTAGTTAATACAAGTTATTACCTACTTATTACTTATTAGGTACATATTATTTATATACTATCTAAGCACGATACGGTCATACGGATACCATATTATTTAGGTATAGACTATAGGTTTAGGTAACTCGTGCCTACATTATATAGGTGAGTATTTTTCTTATTAGTTTTAAATTTAATGAAGTTAGTATTAGTATTTTACTAGTTTATTAGTACTTCAGAAGCTACGTAGTAATAGTAATGACGTTAGTAAACGGACTTACTATTCAAAAAATCTAAGAAATTGTCGTCGCAGAATAGTACGTAATATCTCATATATTATACAATTATATACCTATTAATTATTTTAATATTTCTATGGTCTATCGCCTGTGTAATATTTTATATTTGGGATACACTACGCGTATACATCATATTATTATAGTAGTTACCACCTACCTATAACCTATTGATTATTATGACGGTGAAGCGGCTGCGTGCGATTAGATTAGGTGCATGAGAGTAATAGGTTCCAATATATTATAAATTATAATAAATAATAAATATATTATGGGTACCAACTACACTAACTATATTCGTCCATGCATAGTTTATCGTAATAGTAATATATATCCTTCCATTATATTGTGTACAGCTTACAAACAAAGAGTGAAATTATTATAAAATTACAGTACCTAATAATAATAATAATAAATAATAATAATAGTACCTATGTAGTATATTGTAATACGTGATAGAGCAAATGATTTGTATAGTGTAATTTTATCACCTATCACAATTAAACCTAGATCAGCTAATACTTATAGCCCCTCCGAGAATTCAAAATATGGCTTATCGGTATATCGAGTGTTCAGTACACACTTCATGTTTATATAACTGGTAGGTATATAACCGTGGCATCAACAAGCTCCCATTTTCCTGACTACCGTAGTCGAGTTGATCGCGCGTGTGGTACCTACGCATAACAGCCGCGCGGTAGGTATAATAGTCACGGCCACCCACTGCCCATATTATATGACATTTAATATAATAGTGTATTAGGTACTCTGTGTAAATGAGATGGTTTTATAATATTTTCGTCGTTTTCTCTACCGTGGTGTTTTAAACAACATTTCTCGCTGCAGTGTTCGTGAACTGTACACGAAACCATTTTATTGCAGTGGCCTGATTATTATTATTCGTGATCATGTTTAATGGGTACTATGGGTCAACGTCGGAGAGCAGTGACAGCGACGCGCCAATCGACGATGGATCATCCATCAAGACAATGGATCTCAACTACCTGTTGCTGGACGGCGACACCATCCAGAAGCATTTGGACGAAATGTGCAAGCGCAGCCGACCAGATGGTATCGACACGATGTTGCTCAACCATAACGCTATGCTAACGTTGCCACCAGCAATCAATCGATTCCAGCACCTCCGCGTGCTCGACATTAGCAACAACCGGTTGACGCATGTGCCTGACTTCGTGGCACGGTTACCGCTCACTACGCTGGTCGCCAAGAACAATCTGATTGATGATGAAGGGTTCCCTAAGGAATTCGGTTGTTCCGCTCACCTCAAGGTGCTCAACATTAGCGGTAACCGGTTGTCGCACTTTCCCAAACAGCTGCTGTCGGTCACCACTCTCGAGTATCTGTACATGGGCAGCAACAATCTTGTCGAAATACCCAAAGATGTCAACAAACTCATCAGGTATCATATATTAATATATTATAGCTTAAGAGTTAAGAGCATAGGTATTCTGTATACCCAATTATTAATATTATTATTGAAGTTTTTGGTTTCACGATGTTTTTGTCTGTGTTTTGGTCACGTGTTGGTCTTGATGCTCAAGATTCCTGATAAAACCGAATTGCGTATCTAAAATTGCGCAAGACGTGCGATTACAATATGATATTTGGTTTTAATCGTCGTAGAGATAGTACCTTGGATTGAATAAATATTAATATATATATTATATACATGTTACCTATGTATAATCGATAGTCGTTACTCGTTAGGCATTTTTTCATTATACAATTTCAGTTTAAAGCACATTCCAAGAATAATTTCTGTAATTTGGCATGTAGCTTCATTTATCTGATACTTTCTGAGGGTATTTAATATTTACAGTTAAAATCATTCACCAAGCAGAATGTAAGACATTTATAGATAAGTTATAGTATATAAAGGTCCAATCCAATTATACGCATTTTAACTCGTTTCTAAGTAATAAATGTATAGTTATATTTGCCGTATGGGTCAATGTGAATACTTTACCATAACGTCAACGAAACCAGAGACAAACATTTTCATGTCACTGACCTTGGCCTTTTGTCAGACCAAAGTTCTTCAGTTGTTATTCTCGCATAATATAGCCCTATCGACGTATAAATTAAAATATGCAGTTGTAATTTGTTACTACAACAATATTATTATTATCATTACTATAATTATGATTATCCATCGATATTTTGAATATAATTTAATATTATATATGTTTGATATGTATATATTAGACAATATTTATTTATTTTATTTATTTATTTTTATTTATTCTTCAAGAAGATAATGGGCCCCACTGAACATGTTCGTGTGGGGGCCCATATACTAATAAATTATGTTCAACTAAAACACAAATCAAATTTAATCAATTATTACGAAGCATACATTAGTAAATTATAGTATTATACATATTAAATACTATAATATAGGATCGATATCATACAAAAATAAACGATACTGGATACATATATTTATTTGTACTGTAAAACAGTTAAGTTTAAACCAAACATTTAAAAAAGATATTTTATTAAAAGTGAATTTTTTTTTATTGGAATAAATATACATAACATGATATATAATAATATATTAACGTAAGGGGACTCATTATTTCAAAACCATTAATATTTTAATTATTATTATTATTATTTTTGAAATTTTTTTTTACATTATTTTAATTCGTTATATAGAAATGTCCACACAGATTAATAAGGAGAAAATATATGGCTACAACCCACCCCCCTCCCAATAGTTTAGTCCTAGTTGCGTCTATGGTCCTGTAGCATTGTCATTTGTAAATTTGTAATATGTAAAATGTAGCAAGTCACTTTAAGTATATAATACGTTTATAATATTTTATTTTAGGTTGAAATTTTTATGTTTGGGTGGAAATCATCTGTCAGATGTACCTGTGACTTTGGGTATGTTGGATAATTTGAAAGCCCTAAACTTGAGCGATAACTCACTGGAGAGTTTGCCGCCAGCCATTGCCAATCTCAAACACCTAAAATCATTGATGTTACACAAAAACAGACTTCGTACACTACCTATAGAAATCATATCATTGAAGTGCCTCACAGAGGTAAATACCATAAAAACAAAGTTGGTTTATTCATATTAATTTATGTTTAATATACATTGTATGGCCTTCTTTGGCCTATTATCTATTAACGTGGGCTGCCGAGCAATGTCACGGTCTTCATGAAGACATATGTATATGCACTCTTCTTCGTTATAATTGATTGAGTGAGTACTCAAATCCTATAAATTATAAGGAACGAATTAGATAGGTACTTGGTACATAATTATCATAATAAATAAGTTGACATTTATGGTTGGTATTATATTGGGAATTTTTTTAAATAAAATAAATAACAAATAAATGGTAACTTATTCAGAGACAGATGAGGTAGCTAAATTGTGTATTTTCTATTTGTAATAAGTTTGTAGTTGTTTATTGAATAGGTAGAACTTATTTTTTTAAAACTTAGCTCCAAGAAGAAAGGTAGAAGGTTTATTCGTTACTGGTCAATACGAAGAAATATCGGAAGGTTCAGTGGCGTACGCAGGGGAGATAACGGGCTGAAGCCCCCCCCATTGCCCGTATTATTATTACTTAAAAAAAAAATATTTATCAAGTTTCCACTGTCAACTATAATAAGCAAGACGTAAATTTAATATACGTCTTACCAAAATGAATTCATTTTTGAAAAAGCATTGTATTTACTTACCAATTTCCCTAAAATTATCTCTAATTTTTCGGTAAAAGTATGAACTAGGTACTTGTACGATAAAGACCTTGTATTACATTTTCTAGTCTTAGCTTATACAAATTTAATATTTTATAAGTTTTAAACTACAAATTAACTGTGGTTTTGACGAAATTTGAACTTTAAATGCTTATAAAAAAACCATGATGCCTATATGTATCGTTAATATTTTAGCTATAATAAAAACTTAAGTATTACATTTTTAAGCTTTTTGACCGGATACATAATTTTTTATTGACCTTTATAGAAAAAAAATATTTTAATTAATAAAATACAATCCAAGCGAGGATGGTATAACCAAACTGGTTACCAAACAATTTTAATACATTTTCATTTTTTTTCTCCAATTATTTTAAAAAGCATTGAGTATTTTCAATTTCGACCTCCTAAAAGTACCAAATAGATCCAATTTGCTTCCAAAAACATACCTACATCGGGCATCGAAGTTGATGATCAGAGAATTTTTTCTACCAGAAAAGTTGAGAAGTTACAAACATTTTGAAATACCTCAAATAAACGTCTGAAATTATTAGACTGGACATAATAAAAATAAAATTGTAACTAATTTTTAAGCCCCCCCCCCATTGAAAAATCCTGCATACGCCACTGGGGAGGTTTACTAGGTTTTTGTTATTATTACTAAAATTGAAAACTTCCATGTAAGGAATATGTATTGCATACAAATATAAGGGAGAAGTATTATAAATTATATATTTAAACGAAGAATTTAAAATAACAATTTTAGTAATTTTGTTGTGATTCAAATATATTTTTCGTGATTTGATGCTTTTGCCTATTTATATCACGAACCTATAGGTACTCACACCGTTCTACGAAAGTTTGTATTGGCTCAAAAGTTGATAGGTATGATAATATAAATAGTAGGTATGCACTGTTATAAACTATAATAAATGCGATGTTTTAATGTTTTTGACATAAAGTAATGCAACCTACAGTATTACTAATAGTAAAATAAATTACAATATAAATAAGCATAAATTATAAATTTAAACACATAATGAAAAATAACGGGTAAGTGGTTATCTAAAGCTCTGCTGTATGCCTGTATTATATTAGGAGCCTGACTAGAGAATCACTGTAATAGATGTGTTATAATTGAGTAATTGAGTTCAATGATATAAAATCATTGTCAGCCTATAATATTACTAAGTATCTTTGAAAATGTTATTACGATTAAAGTAATTTATTTTACATTTTTACTATCAGGCATTAGTACAAAGGTAAGTTAAATTCATTGTTGTGAAAAAAATAACATTTTAAAATATCTTTGTATGAGTATAAAATATAATATTATACTCTAAAAGTTTCATATAGAGCCTATAGAGGTACCCACGAATAATATTTTTAAATACAACATAAAAACTAAAACCGCTATTCTAGGATTTAATATGTATTTTTGTGTTTTGTCCAAATTTAAACTTTAAACGTATATCAAAGATAACAGTGTTAAAATATTTTTTAGATTTTTTGTTTATAGTATTCAATGGGAAGTGAATCTATAAAAATAGTTGGTGTATTCAGTAGGTCAAAGTTTACAATTCCCAGTAGTTTTCAAAAGCGCCAGGTAAAACAAAATAAAAATTAAGGAAAAAGGGGAATTTTTATGAAAAATCGGTTTTTGACAAACTCGATTTTGGTTTTTGGTGTAATTCTAAAACCTACCGGCTACCATATTAATAATAAGTAATGACAATATATGATAAATATAATATAAAATATCCTAGTCTGACAGCCGACTCCGCTCAGAATCGTTTTTCGTATACAATGATAATATTATATCATTGAATTCAAATTTAAATATTTAATACCGTCCACTACAGTCTACAGTGATACCCATTTGTAACCCTACTGTACAGCAGAGCGGTATCTACTTAACCAGCTTTTTTTGTTTTAACATAATATGTAGTTAACCATGCTGAAAACTATGGTAAAGTCAGAATTTTGGAGGTAAGAATTAGTTTTGAAGTTATAGCTATTTGAAGTCCTAGACTAGGGATGGCAAAAACATTTTGAGGGCAAGCGAAAAATATATTATTTTTAATAATAAATAACATCACAATGTATTTATCAATATCTGCAGATAAAATTGAATTATAGTAATTTACCAATAAATAGCCATGTGCTCATAATAATAATGTACCTCAGTTTTTATGTACCTCTTTTCGTAATTTAATGGCTCTCTCGAAAAAAAAATAACAAAAGGGTCAAAGTAATTTTACACCCCTGTCTTAGACCTATCCATTGGTGGTTTTACAAAACAAATCGTGGGAATGTTTTCGATTTAAATTGTCCGAACGAGCGCAGAGAGTGACCAGGCCGGATTTGTAGGTATACCTACCTATATGAAAACACTATGCATTTAAATTAGCGATAGGTAACTTTAAAACTAAGTCTAACTAAATTCTGACTTCACCATCGTTTTCAGCATGCGCAACTACGGACGTTAAAACAAAAAAAAAAAATTGCAAAAAAAAATATGCATTACGTAATTAAATAGGTAAGGTACCAACAAACAATATACCCATTTTATACTAAATGATGCAATATTGTTCCTATAATCCTATGTTATAGATTCTAATCATTCAAAAGCGTATTTATAGTTGTTGGTAGCTTATATCATTACTTACGCGAATGATATATATTTATCCCAATTCCCAGTTATAGGTATATACCAACCGGCAACCTTTCAATTTGAATAATTTAATATTATTATTATAACACAGGGATGAACAAATAAATATAATATAGGTATAGGACATATTGTGCAGATAGGTTAGGTGCTTAGGTGGGTACCTAGTACCTACTTTCTTATTTATATTAACAATATGATTTGTAAGAAGATCAACAATTACTTATCTATTTAAAATGAAATCACCTTAATAAATTGTGTTAAATTTATAGTTAAGCCTGCGGGACAATCCATTGGTTGTGAGATTCGTAAGTGATATGACGCATAATCCACCATCTTTACTCGAACTGTCTGCTAGATCAGTGAAAATTAACAATGTACAATACGGAGAACGCGATTTGCCTTACAATTTGATTGAATACTTATCGAGCGCACATCATTGTGTCAACCCTAAGTGTAAAGGTTAGTGCTTTCAAATTAATATTTTGGATTATTATATTAAACACTAACAAGATTTCGAAGTGTATTATGGTACACATGACTACATGAGACATTAACAGTCTGTCCACTGTCCAGTTACTAGCGAGAGAACTCACCGATTTTGCGCATTCCCACTCGATGCCCTGTCATCGATACCGGTTCCCCTTAAGTAGGGTATCGCGTGGGAATTCGTAGTAGAACCAATTTCCGTCGGGCCACGATGAGTTATCTTGCTGGATAGGGTAAAGTAACTATTGTCTATTATTAATATACAATATACCCATTTAACCTAAGTCCCACGTACAGACGGGGAAAACAGTTTTCAACATATCCGATAACTGCAGTGTGCACTGAATAAAATTAAGATCAGCACAACAAATTTGTTATGTTTACAATACACTCTTCAATGACAATAAATAAGGGGGCCCATACAACTATCAAAGCATCTTGTTCAGTCAGACTTTCCAAACGTCAAATTTTTAGCTTGGCATGATTGCATGAACAAAACCCTTTGAAGATAGGACGGGATACCGGTCACCAGTCTTGGTTGCAATTTGGAGGTTGGTACTTGGTCGTAACTCATAACACCACTCAACAATAATAGAAACAGTTTCAATTTACTATTGTTTTAAACGTTTTAAAATCAATACTCTTATAGGTATATCTTAATAAAATTATTACAAACGTAGAAGAGAATTATTCATCATTTTTAGAAAGAACATGTTATAGTGGACAAGGTAATAATAGGATTTATTATGGATTTGAAAAGGATAAAATTGAGCTTATATCAGGCTGTTATGTATCGCTGCAAAAAAAACAACTTTTTTTTTCGAAAGTGCCTTTAAATTATGAAAATAGGTAGGTATATATATTATAACTTATGAGCATTGAGCATGTATGGCTATTCATCAGTCAATAACAATTATTTAATTTTATCTGTAGACATTAATATAAAGGTACATTGTGATGTACCTAATTTATTATTAAAAATAAAAATAATATATACCCATATATTATATAGGTACCTAATACAAATATTTTAACTTTTCGCTTGCAGTCAAACATTTTTTTGCGTGTCATGGATTAGCTATTCTGTCTCAGTACGATATTAATTGTTGTTAAAAATGCTTAAAGTAATCAATGATGCCTTTTTTGTTAGACTTTGTAATTAATTTCACAACTTCATAAAACAAATTTATATTTTAAACTGGTGGGTAGGTAGCTAAAATATTCAACAACTAGCATAAATAAACATGAAAAATCAAGAAGTCCCTAACCTGTTTAATATGTACTTACAATGTAGGGGCCTATCGGCTATCAGCCATCACCTAGGTACCTAACCTATAGGTATGTTATTATTTTCCTAGTGTTCTAAAAGTTTCATTTTGGTAATCTTAATTCTATAGAGTAGGTAGATATTGATTGAAAATCTTATACATTTTCCATTATTATTAGTGCCACAGAATAAATTATTTTTGTGTCAGTACCTACATTTTAGTGGTAATGTTCTCAGTAATCTCCCCAAATTTAATCAATCGGTAACTACTAAAACCATATTTATTTTTTTTAATTATGGTATACAATATACATACTTACTTATAAGTTACCTATAACTTATGAATAATGAAGTTAATAAACGTACCTCGTTATCAGCTAAGCAAAATCAAAATATTTATTGCAGTTTAATAAATAATAAGTCTCCATAATATTATAGGCTCGTGCTATTAACAGATTATTTTATTAAATTCATTGTAATTGTGATGTTAACATTTCTATTTACTTTGGCAGGGGTGTTTTTCGACGACAGAGTTGAACACATTAAGTTTGTGGACTTTTGTGGCAAATACCGTATTCCGTTGCTACAGTACCTGTGTTCATCAAAATGTATAGTCAACCACAGAAACATACTTGGAGATAGCACCGACAGCAATATGATGAGAAAAGTTTTACTCGGATAAATCCGTAAATATTTTTTTAAAACAAATAGGTTACCTATTTACTACATATTTTATTTGATACATATGTAACTACCTATATTTATGCATACAAGCTCCTATTAAGGCTATTCAAGATGGCAAAAGGTTGAATACAGGCAGGGTAGGAACATAAAATAAATTCAACCTACCTATGTAATATTTTTTTTTGTAGAGTTTAAGATTGATGATAATAATTAGCAAGCAGGAAAACGATTAAAATTAAAAAATACTTATTATTAATAGGCAACAGTCAACTTAAAAATTACGAGTATTAAGTCAATCATAAATGTTGATGAACAGTGATAATAAACCATTATCTGATATTCCTAAACATATATGATTCATACATATGAAATTAATAAGATATTAAACATTTTTAAAAGTTTTAAATTAATTACCAAATTCAAAAATCCTAGAAATCAATAATAATTATTTTATGATTTTAAATGACTATGATAGATTTATAGATTAAAAAAAAGTAATTTTTCCTTAATTTAGGCTTGCTTACATATGTACCATTGAAATAGAAGTTATCCTATTAAATTCATTCAATAAGATTTATGTTATAATTATAAATTTATAAAAAATATTCTATCCATGTGTTTTTTTTAATTGTAATAATTACAAAATAATTGTATATTTTTGTAGACATATTACGTAAAAGTGTACTGAATGAAATATAAATTGATACAAGTTGTTTGGCAAATAAAAACCATTCCAATTTAATATTGAAATTATTATTATATACCTACCCAATGGTAAACTAGAAGTTTTTCAGAGGCAAGTCTAATATTACCCGATTGAGCAATTTACTGTCATAGTTACCCATTGGTCATTACAATCATAATTCATCCCCTACCCCCTGAACATTTTGATTACCTCCTAGCCATGCCACTATGCCCTAACCGAATCTTATTGGGTATAATATTTTCATTTTTCATCACTATGTACGAATGGAGTGTTATCATTTTAATATATCATAATATATTTATATATATAGTCATATAGATAAGAATTTTTTGCAAAATGTTACTTAATAAGAAAAATATTAGCCTATTTGTTCAAACAGATAATCAAACAGACATTCATTTAACAAAGTATGATTTTAAAATAGGAACAAATAAAAAACTGATTAGTATATCTCTTATTAAGTATTAAATAGGAAGGTAAACTTATTGCTCTTTTAATAAGTACATAAGACATACTTCAATGTGAAGTGGAACAAAATGTATCTTATTACAATAAAAACAACAAATTACATCATTTTAAGCTGATTACTATATGAAAAGAATTTACTAAGAAATGATTATCTGTATTACACTATTTGCACATGGCTAAATATGACATAGGTACCTAATATTATATTATGTAAAATAATTATAGAAGTGAGTACCAATACGGCAATACATTTGTTATTACATAGACTTTTTATATAATCTTTATTGAGAAAATGTATTATTGGCACCTACATACCTGTATTTCCATAATGATTCAGTATTAAATCAAACATAATATATAAAATCTAATAATTAATACCTTAACAATTAATTTTATAATATATTAGTACATAATTATAAAATTAATACAACTACCATTCAAGACTGGATTAAGGGGGGGGGTCTAGCCAGGGTGGAAGCCCCATGGCCCTCTCAAGTGCCAAAATAAAAGGGGCCCAAACAATTTTAAGCTGATACACATTTTTTAGTGATTTTAAAGAAAAGTTTTTCTATATTTTAAAAACCATTTTATTTTATCGACAAGAACAACTAAATAGTAAATAAGTACCTACAAAAGCACTATGGTAGAAAAGACGCATTTTACTCTTATTTAATATTTTCATTTATATCAATAATATCATCAATAGTTAAATATGTTATTTATGTATGGACAAAACTTTTTCTAAATTAACTAGAGTAAAAACTAAGTAAATAACCAGTCAAATCCAAGAAAACTTAGACATACAAAGGATTTTATATTCTGAGAATGATTAATCATTAAGACTTTTAATGAAGTACTAAGAGAGTTGGCTTCAAGTAATGCAAGAAAAAAAAATATTTGATTAAATAGTTTTTGTTTATATATTAACTTTTGTTTGATATTTGTTGTACCTAAATGAGTATACTGTTAATAAATTGAAAAGTCATTGTGAAAATTTGAATTTAAATTAATGAAATATAAAGTATTAACTTTTATTATACTATTTATACTACAATAAAATTAGTAGTTTTATAGACATGAATTACATTTAAATATTAATTTTATTATTTTATAATGGAATTGTCAATTTGTGAAATACTTAGAAAAATGAATGTTCCTGCGAGCGAACAGCTTTTTAAAGCATTTTTTGTCAAAAGGGCCCATATGAAATTTCAGCCCCGGGGCCCAATAGGTTCTTAATCCGGCCTTGCTACCATTTAATAAATTGCGCCTATTGATATACCTATTTGAATAAAATAATATACATATTATTTATTATATAATAATATATAACATATAATATATTTGACAAACAAAAATAAATAGACTATAATATCTAGTAGAAAAGTTTTAAATTAAATCAATTTGGTTTTTGTATATAAGCTAGATAATGTGCATCCATTAAAATTTTAAAGCTTAGATTAAAATTGTATCCCCCTTTAAGTATTAAGTTATTAATAATGGCTTGGTCACATAATATTTATATTAAACAATGACATTCATTATTGAATTATTTATCAAAACATAATCTAAATTATCATGAAGGAATTTAAAATTATAATATAAATTAAAAACTGAAAATATGATTACCTTTGGAAAATTAGCCAAATGATTACCATTCTAGAAACTTACAACTTAAATAAACTTTACTGAGTTCTACAAAAAGATTATATTATATTAACCTTCATAAAGATAACTGCCTACAGCTAATTAATTGTTTGATAATAATAATGCTTAACGAAAGATTTAAGTCATATCTCAAATGTGTCTTAATTTAATAGATAAGTACAAACACAATTTGGCGAATAACCTTGATTTTTGCCAAAATATTCATACACTATTTTTAGTGACTGTGAAATGTCATATTAAATTTGAAACACTGTAATTGAATTAAATTTAAAACTGTTGAATTTTTTTTATATTTTATGAAGGATAATAAACATAAGTAGCGTTATACATTTCATTTCTATGAATAATAATTATTAATTAATTACAACAAATTATTGCTTTTGAATACAAAGAATTTGTTTAGATAATACTTTTTAAAAATGAATCTGTTATCTTCTTAATCTCAATTTTATATTCCACACCACAAGAGAACACAATTGCTTTGCGCATCCAAATGATTTACTCGAGTAGACAAGAGGCCAATTTTTTTACTCCGCTGCCACCAGTCACCTTTTGACATTTCATAGCCTACTCTGGTGGTCGTCGGTGTCTTGTTTTAGATAGACTTTTGGCAAACTGAAGACAATTTGGTCAGCAAGTAGTTGCGTTCTCTCGTGGCGTGGTCTATAGACTTTAAAAAACATGGTTGAAATTAAATTATAATTATTTATGAACATAAACTAAGATATACAGAACTGGACACTAAGTCTTATCACCCGGTCAGACATATATTTTAGTTCATGATTATGATATGTTTTTACCTAAACCATTTCTCATGTAGTACTAATTTCATGTAGTACTAATTTCGTGACATGCATAGAACTTTCATTAAATTATATAATATTATTTAAACTATATATTATTACATTCATGTACTAAGTATTCGTAAAAATATTTAAATAGATAGTATGTTATACTTGACTAATATAATTATAAAAGTAAAATAATGGTATCTAGTATTCATACCATAACAATATGTTAGTTCAAATTATTTTTTTAACTGAACTAAGTATAAAATAATAATAATAATAAATAAGAAATAAAATATATAAAAAAACTATTAAAATGTATGCATTAAATGCCATCAATATTTAATAGTATTTTTTCGATTAAGTGTTTTAATTATTAACCATGTATGAAAATTAATGTATCTATATTTTAGATTTTAATCACAGAATAAATTTATTCTATGTTTTAATCTAATAATAACTTTAAATAAACTCGCACTTCAACATTTTACAGTATAAAAAATGATTACAGTAGAAAATAAAAAATAATGCACACTGGATAGTTATACAATTTTCTTTTAAAAATGTTTGAGAAACTCTTCTGAACAAATTCTAGCTCTTGCATTGATTGCCAACTTCATTTCACTGATTTCTTTGTCAATTTCTTCCATAAATCGAATAATGAAATCAATAAGTTTATTTCTGTACATCTGTTCCACATGCATGTTAGTGATTAGGAATGTTATGTCATATCCAGCAATTGGTTTCCTTCTTAGAATGAAAAAATTTTCTGCTCTTTTCATCATGAATCGTGTGAATTTATCACACAGTAATCGCTCAATCTCATCACATTGTTTAATTGCTATACTCACCCGTATTGAATTTATAGAGCTTTCAATAAAAACACGTTCTCGCTCATTACGACTGATTAGCATTGGAGTCAATATTAACTCCCTGTTGGTTTGCATTTCTATTTCTGGTTTGCTGTGACGTTCAACTACTTGCGAGTAAAACTGGCTTATACAGATAGCAGCATCTAACGAATGCTTTACAACTGAAAGGTAAGGTTTTAGTGTTGTTGTCATTGTTGAAATCTAGAAAATATCAGAAATATAAATAATATTAATAAGTTTTAAAAATGAAGTTAATAAATCAATTAAATTGTATACATAACATATGAAAACTAAATACTAATATATTAATGACTAATATTACTTTAAACTATAAAAGAATAAAATATTGTAAGGAAGTGTTTTCAAAATAATAATCAGAGTTTGATAAACTTATTTAGAGGCTGAAGTCCGGCTCTAGTTTTTTACACATACTTTATTATAAATATAAGTTATAACCTAATTATTATTGAAATAATAATGTACAATAACATGTAAGCAAATAACAAGTAATCACAATTTAAGTCTTAAGATATTGATAATGTAGATACAATTGTAAAAATCACTAACCAAATTATATTCAAGTTAAAGTTTAAAATTACGTTCACTTAGATTTTTGCCAACAAATAAAATTATTGACCTAAAATAATTCAAGGATATAACGTGGACGTTTAAATTAAAATCATAAGTATTCCAAAAAACATCAATTTGATTTTAAATGAATATATTTTATTATTTTTATGAAAAAAATTATAAATACAAGCACACATTTTAATTTTTGCAATCTTTTATCAATTTGGTAAGTATTGGCATTGATAGTATTAGAACAATTTGAAATCCGTTAAATATGGAAGCATTCAATTTTAAACATGTGTATAACGTGATGAATTTATATAGGGGGCTATAACCTATTATATTTCTGTTACAAAACATATATTCTAAAAATGTAACTAAAAAAATTACGAAATGGGGGGGGGGAGGCTGAACAAAATTCCAGGGGGGCTATAGCCTATGTGGCTATCAGTGACATAGTTACGGGGATAAGGGGCTTGGTGTAGTCCCCCCCTATGACTTTTTTTCTCAAAGACTGCCACATCATAATATATATTATTAATTATTATCTATGTATTAATTTAACACTACTATAGTATACTTTAAGGAAAAAACAAGGTAGCTTTGTAATAAACACTATTTCACAAATAAATTATACCTATTAATATATTGCATTGTTGTACAAAAACTAACTAAGTAGTCAAATATTATTTTATCGACGGGCAATGACGCACATCAGCAAAGTTGTATAATGTATAACTACTTCGATCGTATGTGAATATTTAAACATAATGCAATTATTAGTTTCCAAGTGTGCATACATTTATACATTTATACATGGACTAACAAGTCATATTATAGGTATGTACTTATCACAGTGGTTGTACTGAGGTGCTTGATACATAGAAAAAAATTTTGGGAGGAAATAGGTAAAATATACAACAATTTCATCTCCCCCCATAAACTTGCCCAAATTACGCCACTGTTACCTATATAAAAATTTATATTTTATATTATCAGGTAGTTTCACTAGGTATGGACACATAAATTATTTGAAAAGATACATTAAATAATAATGGTATCTCAATTTGAAAAAATGGGGAATGCATGTGATTTATCTTATAGTTGTGAAGATTAAGTAATATAAATAGTAAATACAATGCTTAACTCGTGTTTGAGTCAAAAGCAAACGCCCAACATTACCCCAAAAATATGTAGATATATGATCTATAGTTTGTGATGATTATGAGATGTTTATACAATATCTGAATAATAGAAGTAAATATTAATAGAGATACACTTCACTCACCTTTTCTTTACTAATTATATTCAATATTGTGAATATACGTGTATATTTTTGTCAAATGTATGTGTTGAATGGAAAATTATGAGAAAATCCTTATAGGGTATTGTAAGTAGATGGCGAGTTAAAAATCCATCAGAAAAATAAAGAGTACTTTTAAACAGACTACTGTAATTGTTTTGTTTAAATAGTTAATTATTCATTATTGCTTAACTTAAAATAATGAAAAAATAGTACCTTATAAACAAGAAACAGAACTACAAAAGACTGAATTGTTGAGTCTATTATAATTTTTACTCTATTTTAACCAACTGATAAGTTTTGACAGTATTGAATGCTGAATGCTGATAACACGATCACCACCCACTAGCTTCCTGTGGTTTCCACCACGGCTGCAGGTATTTCTATAACCTTGTTTAACACCTAACCACTTAAATAAACACGAAAAGGACTGATTACGCTTATCAGCAGAAGATCTGACCCCTTCCCGATTTGGGACTTTGTTGTTTATTTCTCGGTGTAATCACGCAATAATATTGTGAGTCGAATTCAAAATTCAACGTTTATTTTATTAATTATAGACTATAATAGTATTCAAGTGTTAAACCATTACTTATTGTGTAAATCCGATGAATTGCTTCATGAATGACTTCAAAGAATGATCTGTTTTTCTTTTTTTTTCATTGTAAAATTCAATAAATTATAAAAAATGAAAATACCTGATTTTTAAAACAATCGTTTCCTTCATTTAAATGTACGCGTCTATACAATGTGTACAATAATGTTATGATAATGTACCTAAGTTTTTTATTTCAATTTACAACAGGAAAATGTGACACATAAATACAAATTAATTTTACTGTCGGTTTGATTCGATCGTTTTGATTGGGATTACAATTTTAATGTTTCAATCATGTCTGATGCCTGGCAAGAGATTCAAGCTGTAAAAAGCAAACGGAATTCACTACGGGAAAAACTTCAGAAGAGGAAAATAGAGCGACAAGTTATTCTAAATGAGGCATCTGATAAAATTGTTCCTAGTAAGTATGAACTAGATATGTCAGTGATTCAGTGTTGATCATTAAGTGTTGTTATAATAATAACATTTACAGGGGGATCTTTATTGCCAAGTACGAGTAATGCAGAAAATGAATCAGATTTTGATTGGAGCAAAGTAGGCGGCGAACGTGTATTACTTGAAATACTCGTTGATGTATCAGTTAATCTTCCAATCACATCTCATCAATTAGTGACAGATCTTTTTAAAAAAGAGTCTACCTACATATCACATTCATCTGTTGTTAATTTGCTATACAAATTTGCTGCACAAAATCTTATAAGGTATTTTTTGTTTTATTAAATTCCATTTTATAATGTCTCATAATATTATTTATTTAGCTTAAAAAATATTACAATTGATGGCCAGCAAGGTTTGAAAATATTAACAGCTGAACATTCAAAATTACTTGCAATGACTAATAATTTATCATCAGAGGTTGATTCAAATTTGCATCTTGAAAAATCTCGCTTACTGATAGAAGATAAAATCAAACAGCTTGAATGTAATTCATATTATTTTGTTACACAATATATTTTATAGTGGATAACTATGAACTTAAAAAATTTTCAGATGAAGATATTGATGAATGTTTAAAAAATCCAAAAGTACAAAAGTTAACAATTGATTTTAAAAAGTCTGATGAGTCTGATGATGACATAATGGTGAGTAAAATGTGAAAAAGTGTAGTTTACCATGTACCTCGAGAATTGAAACGACTTATGAATTTTACCAACTTTAGAATGGTGGTGAAATTAGAAATTATTACTCGGACTTAGTTTTGATGTTATGTCCATTTTCAATTCATATTGAGAATCATCCTTTACATGTGTTGATGGACCGTGTCTAGATTTCTGAAAAATTATATTAATTTGACAATTTCCATTGATATAGTGTTGCATCATAAAGTAATTTCATAGTTTTAACCCTTGTTTTAACTTAACTTCATGTCTTCATTTGGTATAAAACCCCATTGTTGTAATTATTTGCTTATTACATTATCAATTATTATAAATTATTTTTTTTTTGTTTTTTATGGTGTTGGGCTCTAATTAATTGAATTGAGAAAATATATTTAATTATCTATTCTATGGATGACACTAGAAACCAGTTTTGAATTATGATCCTATTAAATTCTCCTCACCCAATCGTAGTCATTTTTCTTGCATGATAATTTCTACTATTGTAGATTAAACTGATTAATCATAGTAAAAATGAAGTCCGAGCAACACATTATAATTGACTATTGTTCTTAAATCAGGGAGATGAAATATGTAAGCTCAAGTAATTTTAATTTAATTTCTTGAGTAGCAAGGTATCCTTGATTCAAATGTAATTTGTAAAATAATAAGTAAAATTCTTATAAAGTAATCAAAATGCTGTTTATAATATGCTGGTTTAGTCCCTTATTTCAATGCCTTCCATTAGAGAAAAAGAAATTAAAAAAATTAGTGAAGAAATAATGGAACTTCTTACCAAACAAACGGTTAAAGAGAAATCTTTATGTGAAAAATTTCGGTCTAAAGGAGGTAAACATATTAAGCATTATAATAAATTAATAACACACAGTTAATACTAATAGATATTTTTTTATAATAGGAACACATGTTATGGAATTTTGTCCACATGGTACTCGATCAGATTGCATGGAAGGACATGTTTGTAAAAAGCTTCATTTCAAAAAAATTATCCAAATGCATACTGATGAAACTTTAGGTGATTGTTCTTTTCTAAACACTTGTTTTCACATGGATACGTGTAAGTAAGTATCAATACATTTTATGCTAATATATTTATAAAACTTAATATAATTACTAATTAGAAGGTAAAATTATAATGTTGACATATCAGATTATAAATACATTTATTGGTAAATATTCTAGGTAATACAGTGAATAGATTAACTCCAGGTGCATATATATTTGTCAAATGAGCTATTATTATATAAATTACTTTAAAAACTTACATATATTATACATATTTATTGATATTACTATATTTGTTTATTAAATTAGGTATAGAGTTTATCAGAGTATAATACATTTTAAATAACTTAAACTAATTTATAAACTTGCTAATTTATCTTTCATATAAATATAAATCGACGAATAACTCTATACTATCCATAGGTAGTTACCCTTAAACTAAGAATGTTGCATAAATAATTAGATGTGAATTTGACCAAGCCCCAATTAGTTACATAAGATACATTGGGTGTTGGTAAAATTGTATGGTATTAGATATTAGTTTCATACTTGTATATGTGAAAGAATATAATGATAATTTATCACAGATGGCCTATTCCTTGAATTTTTTTATGGGGCTTTCTCTAAACTGTTAGAAAATTGTTATCATTTAAAAAACTTATTTCTTAAGTTGAACGGGTTAGGTTAATGATTTGAGTTATGTTTGTTTCATTTTAGTATTTACCGATATTAAGTTTATGATCTATAAAGTTATATTTAAAAGTGTTTTTCAGTTCATCTGTCATACTTATAATACTACCAACTTGTACTCTTAATTTTGTTTATTACCATAATTGATTAAAAATACTATAAATATTTATTATTTATTAGTATTTACTTAACTGTTTAAATATTTGATTTAATATAAAAATGAATAAATAAATTACATAATAATATTATGGATAGTAAATATAAAAAAAAAAAAATATTTCTTATATCTTGTAAAATTGTGCTATTTACTTGCTATAGATATGTTCACTATGCAGTTGATGGCGTAACTAGTAAAGTGAATTTAGTAAACGCCCTTAATAGTTTTCCATCCAAAAAAGGGTTGATTAATGGTAATTATGAATTGCTTCCATGTCAGTGGATTCAGTGTGATTTGAGGTTTATGGATTTCACTTTTTTAGGTGAGTAATAAGTCAATATTCAATTATCCAGGACATATTCTGTCTAATTTATTATTTTTAATCTTCATACATTGTTGTGTAATTTAGGAAAATTTGCTGTTATTATGGCTGATCCACCATGGGATATTCATATGGAACTTCCTTATGGTACATTATCTGACGACGAAATGCGGCGATTGGGTATTCCACAATTGCAGGATGAAGGACTTATATTTTTATGGGTTACTGGACGGTAAGCTTAGAGCATAATAATTGCATTAACTGTATTAAATTGTTATCATTGAAATAACATCAATTCTTTAAAGAGCTATGGAGCTCGGCAGAGAATGTCTAAAATTATGGGGTTATGAACGAGTAGACGAGATAATTTGGGTGAAAACTAACCAGTTACAAAGGATAATAAGGACTGGCCGAACAGGTCACTGGCTGAATCATGGCAAAGAACATTGTTTGGTGAGTTATTGAATATTTATAAACTAAAATGTTTGTCCTACATCTAGTGATACAAATTAAGTGAGACACATTGTGTATTTTTAAGGTGGGCAAGAAAGGCAACCCTCCCAGTTTGAACTGTGGTTTGGATTGTGACGTTATAGTTGCCGAAGTACGAGACACTAGTCACAAGCCTGATGAAATATATGGTATTATAGAACGATTGTCACCCTTTACTAGAAAAATTGAGTTATTTGGACGGTCTCATAATATTCAACCCAACTGGTAAGTTTATACTTTGCTGTCAATTGTATTAGGTATTTAATTTTAATGGAATTTTTTATGCAGGATTACACTTGGAAATCAGGTAGAAGGTATCAGGCTAACTGATCAAGATCTCATAACAAAATTCAAAAAAGCATACCCAACAGGAAATTGTTTGACAACATTAAAGAGGAATACATGAGTTTGTTTAAATTGTTATTGTTGCTGTTGTATCAATCCATTAATTGTTGTAATGATATGTAAAAAAGAACAAATAATCAGTTTTCAAATGTTTTATTTTATTATGTTATTTATTTGTTGTATATTAATAGTAAGTATGAAATTATTAAATTATGACAAATAAAAGTACCCAAAATAAATTGACCAGTTTATTTAGTTAAAATGTCATTTTATAAATTTCTTAATTTGTATATAATATGACATTGTATTGGCACTTGCTTTATTTAATATTATCTGGTCAGTTAAGACGTGTAATGTTTTAAACTTGACAGGCCAATGCTTAAGAATATAATTTTTTTGAGAGTACAATATATTATTAATTAATAAATAATCTTAAAATTAAAATTCAATACCCTAGAACCTAAGTATTAGGTAATATGTTTGAATTTGATTGATTTTCATGCCACGTCGCTCAATTATATAATATTATAATAATGTAGTACATAAAATTTATATAAGAAAAAAAACTTTTGGTGTTTTAAGAATTTCATTAGTAGAGAAAAATGTGTTACAATGATTTACACTCTACAGAATTACTTGTGGCATTGACATCAATTCTAACACATTTGAGGTGGTTAACCATAGGCGGAAATTCATTAAAATTTCAGAGGAGCTAACATTTTTAAAATCAATGTAAGCGGAAGGCTTCTATCCCACACAATTAAAAAAGGAGTGGGCTTGACGGACTTTTGGAAAGCCTCCCTCCGATTTCCGCTAAAGTGTATAAAATATTATACACTTTAATTAAATTTATTGACAAATCACGGATGTAAATAAACCCTTCTGATGTTTAAAAAATCATATTAAACTAAAATACAAATATTAGTATGTACCTAATGCTTTATGAAAAAAAACGCAACATAATATTAAAATCTTTGCGAATAATACTAATAATAATTTATGTATACTTCATCATGCATTATAGTATAATATTAAAATAAACAATATTATTATGTAGGATCAGTACAAATAGTTTTTGGGCTCTTCGGTGGGCTGCCCGCAAACGCCGTGATACTGTTTGCTAACCAACGACCTAGACCGGCAGTTCTCCATTTCCAAGAAACAGTCGTTGCTGTAAGTCTTCAGGTCTGTGCCGCAAATCGGGTCGTACAGAGTCGGACACACCCGCTGGCATCCTTTGAACTGGAAACCGGTCAGACACCTCTTCATGGGCACCACGTACACGTGTTTCCTGTGGAAAGATAAATACTATCAGAACTCTGGGTCTTGGGACCTGTATCGTGGGGATATATATTTTTAACTCGTTGTGATGAGGTCCAACCAACTCCAAGTTGCCCAGCTAAATCCCAAAACAACTTTTTTTAGTGTGAATTTTCACTTTTCAGTTAGTTGGTCCACAAACATTCGGATATAAAGGGGTATGAATATTAGGTATTAAAAAATGCTATGAAAATATATTTTTATATTTCCAATAATATGATTTATTGAGTGGTTTGAGAATAAATACACCTATTATTAATATTGTAAAAGAGAAGTTAATCCACACCTGTTTAAAAGTAAATTATCGATATTTTAATTACCAAACTCAAAAAGTAAAATATCACAAGTCTTTGAGCTAAATATTGGACATTGAAAATAAAATATTGAAAATCAACTCCTATACAAGCCTAGATAAACTTCTTCTCTTCAATTTGTAGATAGGTGTTCACGCTGTAATGTCACTCATAGTAAGCTATATTATTGGAAATACAAAACTAAGTTTCAGTGTTTCACTAAAATTCACATTTGTAATTTGTGTGTTAAGTGCGTCCACGTGCGGGTGCGCTCTACTATTTATTTTATACAGTCAGTTAGGTCAGTTAGTCAGTCACACAATAATGATCACTTATTAGTTATTACGCACACATTTACACGACCAGTAAACACATAAATAGAAAATTGCCTATATTGAACCCCTTAGAAACGTTCGGCATAATTCATATCCCTTAAGTCCGGCCAACTTTTTGCTCATGCTGTATCGTAACGGCGCCCATATCCCTGGCCCTAGTACAAAGTATATACTCATCACTCACCCACAGTTTTCGCGTTTCATTTCGCATTCGTTCCTGTACAGCTTGTTGTCAGATCCGCAAACGAACTCTTTAGTCTTGTCACATTGTTGGTGGCACAGGGCCGTCGTGGGACAGTGGTGCGGCGGAACGGCCACGACTTTTTGCCCGCATGTGTTCATCTTCAAATCGCACTCCGACCTGTCAATAGTAAATTGTCATAATATTATTACCAACATGCAAGTATACAGGGGGGCTTAGGGGTTTAACCCCCCCCCCCAACAAAAAAAAAAATTATAAATA
>WHPZ01582366.1:50744-60800 GCA_016617965.1 Macrosiphum rosae | reverse complement strand
AAAGTTAAAAATAGTGTAATTCAGTGCTAACTATTTTCTGATAGTGTAAAAGCATATTTTGGACGTAAATGCTGTGAAAAGGCATTATTTCGGAACAAGTCATATATACCTCAACATTCAGATTACTTACATTTCAACACGAGAAACACGAGAATAATCTGTTTGAATGAACTTTTATAAACACTATAAATTAATGGTTTTTTGTGGACAGGAGCTGTGCGGTTCGACTAGAACGGTTTTTTAGCATGGCCTAGAGATTGACAGATAAGATTGATAACTATATGAACAATGAAATATCGCAGGTGGCAAAAAGGTCCAAAATAATATTTGAAATCGTTGTGCACAAAAGAGTTGGAAGTCTATATTCAGTCATTCAAACAGATGCTCATCACGCCAGTATCCAAGGTGTTGTATAATACTTTCTGAAAATAATATTTTAAAAACTTTGCGAAACATCCACAATGCCAATGCGAACGATGAATGTTCCTAAATCTGACAAAGATGGTGTACAAATACTGAAATACCTATAGGTATTGATAAATCTGAATAGTCAATAATATGAAAAAATAATATAAATGAATAACTACCTAACCTAATACTTTTTCTTTTTATCATCACATCTCACCATCGAGTATAATAATTATGCACGTCAAACGTTTCAAACGCAAACACGAGTATAATATACGCGTGAACCGTACAATACAGTTTATCAAAGAGGATTATGCATAATGAAATTGCGATCATCCTCCTTTGTTATGATTATTCTGACCTCATAACACCGCGACGACGACTGCGGTTACTATACCGATGGCCGGGGCTGTTGGATAGCCTGCTACTTAATACAGGCTACTGTTTGTTTTCGTTGCTATAATGGATAAAAAATTAGGTGAACAACAGAAAAAAAAAATTAAATAAAAACCCTATTTTGACGTCACACTTTGCTTTTGTTGAAAAACCCAGCTCCTACATACATACATACACACACACACACACACACACACACCAAATACACGCCAATAATGCGATTTAAAAACCAAAAATCGGAGCAGCTGCGCTAGCCGCGGCCACCCCGAAGCTAATCAAAACTGGCAGCCGTGACTCACCGTGTTTCAGTCGACACAACAATATAGTATAATAATTTAATATTATCATGGGCGATACCTATATTATAATATGATATGATGCATGCGTGCGTTGTTTGGACTGCAGTCGCCGTAAAATAATATATTTTATAGGAATTCATTTGGATTATAGGTAGTGTTCTTTATTTGTTTTGGTTTTTTTTGTATGTCAAACACGTCGCAAATACGGACAAATGTTTTTCTCGCACGATTATTCTTATGCTTAGTGCTTAGGTACCTACCTACAATTTGCTGTAGTCTAACTCGCAAGTAACAACAGTAGACTGTGAAAAATCTTTCGTTTTGTGTGCTAATAAATGAAATGTTCTGCTGATGATAATGAGAATAATTTATTACGTTGTTTGTAAAAAGAGGACGGAATTAAAAGAAAATACCGTAGGTATAATTATACCGCATCTCATGTTTAAAGAAAATATTAGCATTGCTGGTCGTTGAACAGAGTTTGGGGGTAAACAAATTATAAAACTCCCAGTCATTATATAATAAGACTATTTTTTTTTGATGGATTAAGGCTTCGACGACTGAGGTTATTAGTTATTATATTATTATTTAGTACCTAGACCCCTAGCTAGTATAATATGTTCTGTAAATAATATATTAATAAATAAATAATAATTACTATTGAACAATTAATATTGAATACAATAAGTATGTATATATTATTATAATAATATCATGCGTATTCAATACAATAGTAATAATATTATTTTCTAAGATAAACACTATAAAACGGTATACTCAAGTATAATTAGATATTATGGTACTTATTATATCTATAAACACATTACACGTTTATATTTTCATGACAAATATAACAATGAACTACTGATCTTGTAAATTTATTTTACTAAAAAAATACATTTACATTTTTGAATCAAGAAACATACCTACTGTTAAAAACTTTAGTACCTAGTTACATGGTTTGTTCTAGCCCCTTCCGAGAGAGTGAAAATTGTATATAGTCCCTCCTTGCCACTCAGGTTTGTTATCTCCAAATCAACGTTCAAAACAATAATAATAATAATAACAAATAGTACCTATATCTATAAGTGATAAATAATAGAAATTATTACCTAGGTGTAGATATTATGATATACGGTAGGTACATTATTATTTACTATCGTGCTTTTGTGTTTGAGGCAATATAATTATAATCCGGACCTAACCTAACCTACAGAGTTGTAGCGAGTGCACAAAATTGGAGACACGGGACACAAAATACACGCATAATACCGTGGCACTTAACAAGAACAGTAGATGCTATACCTGAAAGTTCAAGTTCAAAATCATATTATGCACAAAGAGGATCATGACATTTAGATAAACAAGCCATTCATAATGCACTTGGTGTCGTGTAAATACTATAGATCAGGTCATAAGGGCTCAAAGGGATTTTTAAGGTTTTAAAATTGAAATATCATTTTTGATCAAAATCAATTCATCTTATCCGTTATGGACTCAAAAGTTGTATTTCATTTTTTTATGAACAATAAATAACATGATAGTGATTTTATAAATCAATACTTATATAGAGGTATTGAAAATAATGGAAAACTGTAATAAACATGAGTGTATATTGTGTATATTATAATATTATAATAAAATAAACATATAATATTTATAAGTTATGGGCTATGGCATATTATGTAGGGCCTAGTTAGCGAGTTATGAAAGCAATAATAAGTGAATTTATTTTAAGTTTTAATATATTTTAACGCTTATCAATCAACTGAGTGTATCCCAGTATCCTATATTATATTAATATAAGTATATTAGCTACTTAATATTTATTTTTTTTTTTTTTTATATTTAACAGCAAATTTAAAAACCAAATTAAGTAGAGTCATAGAGAATTTAATATTTGTGTACAATTTAAAAAGATGCTACAAAAAACTTTTGGAAGAATTCTACTACACGTCTACACGAAAAAGTTTTTAGCTCATATCGAATAAAAAGAGGAATCTTTGAGTGACAAACTAATAGCTATGTCGTGTCGTTCCTTTTAAATTCTAAAAAGACTTATTTATTTTATTGGAATACTGTGAGGAAAAAACAAATTTATATTCCTTTTTCATTTTTCGTTACGAAACTAATCCTGTTTATTTAGAATACTTTATGTTTAAGGACTAACAGTGAACAATAATTTTTGATTTAAAAAAATGTTTTATAAGACTATCAACGTTTTTTTGATGAGGGGGGTGGGGGGTTATAATCTATAAAATGTTTGTATAATAGCGTAATTTAGGTTTAAGAGTTCTTTAAGCTTGGTATATTAAAGGGAGAGGCCGCTCTCAGATGACACTAATGTTATAAAATAACATTTTGGAACAGTAAAGATACTTCAACTTTCTTCAATAGCATCTTTTCTGGTAAGAAAGTGAATCTAGTCGGTAATTAAGGTGGGGGGAGGGGGTCAAAAGTAAAAAATGATCAATATTTTTTCAAAAGCGTCAGGAAAAACAAACATATCATTAAGAAAAACTGAAATTATTACTCAAAACCAGTTTTCGAACAAATCGTTTTTATTTTTCAGTTTAAAATAAACTAATATAGATCAAATATTTATTGAATGCTTATATTAGCAATTTCTATGCACCATAACATTTTAAAATATTGTGACTCTTTTTAAGCATAAGCATTAGACAATTTCGAGTTTAATCAGTTTTTTTTTTAAACTATTGTCGATACAAAATTTTTCGGACAAAATCTTGAAAATATAATACAACGTTTCTCATAAGTTGGTTGACAAAATTCATAAAAATCACTAAAATTGTCAAATTATTAAGTTAGAAATTAATAAAAATGCTTATAACTAAACTTTTAAAATTTAACTTCTTACGTATAACAAAAAAAGATTACCGATAAGTCAACTTAATGTTAAATATCATTGTAGTTAGGATATATTAAAAATAATGCATGACGCCATCTGAGAATTGGTAACATATTATTGTTACAAAAACTACTTTATGTATGGTTGGGCAATTGAAATGCCTTTTGTATGTAAAAATGAAAATCTGAGAGCTGATTTAGCCATGTTACGGAACTGATTTAAACTTATTTGTCCTTGAATTAAGTAATTAAAAAGTTTAAATTAGTTTGTTTTGAGTTTCCTACATTATAATACAACGTAAAGATGCATTGAAGCTACCAACCTATACATTATACTCACAAGAATGCATTTTAACAAAAAATACTAAAACGTACTGTACATTTTAAGAAACACGAATTTATATCTCCGTACCATGTACAAAACTGTGTTAAAAACAACATAATATACGTGCTGGTTAATATTATAATTATGTTCGTTGTGCAAAAAGTTATCAATATCATGGTAGGTACTTACTGCAATATTAAGTCACGATGGAACACAACATACGAAATTGTATAACGTGTTGTATAATATTGAAAAAATATCATATATTATATAGTACAATATGACGTACTCTTATCAAGTTATTTTTTGGTTTCTCAAATAAAAACACTAAAAAAATCGAGTTTTCACCATTTTGTGAAACAGAAAACGTTATCGATTTCGATGGCTATAAAACCGCCGCTGCCAACAGGTGTACGAGTATAATATTAATTTGTAAGCAGCTATATAATGATAGGTAATTTATACAACGCGACCGCGGTTGATTCGACCGCCGAAACACGTTATGACATATTATTATTATATTTTATTATGAGCGTAACCCGACCACCATAACAATAATAATCATAATAATATAACGTAATCAGAACGTCAGGTATTCTGTTCCGTGGCGATTGGTATAGTTTCGATCTCTAACGGAATACGGTCTGTCGTCGGTCGGCGAGGACCCTCGTCGGATTTCGGTTCGAAATAATAATATTATACTATGCTAAATAATATCATACGACTTGCCCTTCTCCTTTTGTTAACCCCGAATCGTTGCACTGAATCTCACACAGTCATATCCACACACACACACACACACACACACACACACACACACACACACACACACAACAATACTACAATAATTTATTATTATATTGTACTATGTCGTGTATTAATATTATTATTATAACAGGAATAATATAATGATAATACGTATTATATTATAGATACGCGGCCCGCGAGTATAGGCAAAGATGAAATTCGAGTTTTCAGACTTTGGGCGTTGAATGAAAAAAATATATAATAAAATAACGTTATCATTCGTCCATAAATCTGGTTGGGAAAAAAAAAACATAATAGTGAATCTAATTTCGCCTTATTCATAAACGTTCAGTGACTTATTCCGGCCCGTCATAATAACGACGATAATTCGTGCGACTTCTTTTTACGCGCGCGATGACTGTGTTCGTTTTGTGTGCCACATTTGCTATTTGCACGCGTTTAACAGCACTCCATTACGCTGCTTATATTATATTATTATTGCTTATATTTGTATTTGTACATGTACATGTAAATATTACACCGAGTGTAACATATTAGAGGCGTACTTTATTATATATGCGATGGACACGGTTCGTGATTAGTCTAATGGATCATCAGCCAGTCTCTGCAGTACCTATCCATTATATGATGTTATTATTTATCATCATATCGACGACGCTTTGCCGCACACTTTCACGCGCAACAGGCGCATTGTCCAAAAGTCGTCTGAACTCTGATTGTCTGTAATATAAGTGAAAACCGATTCGAAATCCCATTTAATATTGTAACCCAACGGTGTCACTGCTCAGAGCGTTTCTCGTTTATTATTTATTGTTAATATATTATTGTTAGGTTAGGTTAACCTTGTTATTATATTATTAGGTATATACCAAAACAACGGAAACTCGTTGTTCTCTTCTCATGGTGACATCAGTGTACAAAATGGATTTTTACCATGAATAAATAAATAAGCACATTATTTTTATTTATTCGAACTTTCAACCAAACATGACTTATATACAAACACGTCGTCCTGTCACAGAAGAAATTTGTTTTGTTTCTTAAACCATTTTCATTTTCTACGTTGCTCCTGTTACAGAATGCCTTGACACTCTCGACAGTGATCACAATAGGTCGTTAATTTTAAATAACAATAAGGAAACATCTTAAGCCTTAACTATATTGTTTACTATGCATACGTATAATAAATGATTTGTATATTTTTACGACCGCAATACATTAAATGGATGCATTCGAATTCCATGAGTTTTGGTAGTGAAATAATAATTAATAATTATTTTATTATTTCATAATAAATAATTATAAAAATATAAACAGTACATAGAATCATAGAATAATCGTTTAAATTTGACGCCATTGTGAAATGAAAATATTAATGTGAATATTCTTCGTTAGCGTAATCTAAAGTATTTTATAAAACAATATTTTTTATTTTTTTGTTGCAACAAAATTGTTTTTATACACTTTAACGAAGAATTGTTTACGAAACTCGATAACTTTATAGTTATTTTAAGCCCACTTATTAGCTACAGAGTAAGGGTAAGTTTGATTGTCACTCTAATTAGTAGTTATAAATATAATATAATATTTTCAATTTATGTCTTATTCAATATATTATTTATTTGTTGGCAAGTATTTCATAAACAATCACCATAAAGGGTTTAATGACGTAATTTGTGATAAATTTTAAGATTCAATAAAAAGTAAAATCATTGATATTGTTTTAAAACTAATCAAATAAAAGTACAATTTTACAAGCAAACAAAGAGTTTGTAGTTATTAAAGTATATTTTATAGAATTAATTTTAATTTATCAATTAAAAATATCATACGAATATTTATAACGGCTATTAAGTATAATATTTAAAAGAAATTCTAAAAATTATATTACATCTTTTATAAATTACACTTTTAGATTTTTCTTGTCCCTGTTGGCTGTTACACCAATCTGGAGGAAATTATTAGCACGTAATAAACGAGGTTTTATAAAATACGAATTTAGTTTCACGCAATATTTGTAAGTGCCTAGCTATAAAGTTTGGGCCTTGAGGGTGAGTACAATGAACTTCAAATTTGAAACTCGTAAAATACATATTAAATATGGGTTAACTTTTCACAGAGAATCATATTTTATTTGTTATGCAATTTTATTATATTTATATTTTATTTTATTTTTGTAAAAAATTCAGAATTCGTTTAATACCTATTTCGTATTACCATCTTTATTGCCTCAAAACAAATAATTATCAATTTTTATACACTTGAATTTAATTTCTTAAAATATTCATTTCATCGCGGAATATATTTTAGTGATAACCAAAGTTTTTCATAAAAACAACGCTTTCCCTTCATCATCTTTACCTTCATATCAGTGTAATGAAATTGTTCAAGAGCCCTCAATGCAGCAAATTCTAAGGATATTCATGGTACGGTTTCAAAATCATTATTATCTGGCTCAACTTGATTGCTGTTCAATGGTCATGACATCTTTGATTATTTCTTAATTTATTGCAAATAAATAATGGCCAAAAGATAGCGACCGGCACTTAATAACCGGGAGGTCATTTCTATAATTTGTTTTACCTATTTTACTTGTTAAAGCGACTACGGTAAACATAATATATATGAACGGTATAATCATAATTTATAATATCTCGTGTTCGGGACCTAACGTTTTGCTCGGTCTAACCGATGTTCGCTGTAGTGATTTCTACTGTAATATCTATTAATTAACACTACATTTCGTTTAATCTACTAATATATTACCTGCAGGGCTGTAGGTTAGAAACCTGGTAAAATGTTTATATTGAAAATTCATTCGTAAGTAATCATCTAGAAGTGGGTACAATATTTCGTGTATTTGATCTATGTGTAGGTATCTATGTGTATTGTGTACCTATTCGAATAATAGATCAGAAAAATTGTATATTGTTACCTAGTTCAATTCTCATATCAATAAACTCAAACCATAGAAATTAGTCTCTACTGAGCAGAGATATTTTGTATCAGATATTGAGCACTGATCGCTGATCATTTGTTCGTTCGTTTGTACTTACCTACTGGCTACTTCTTTTAGGGCGCAATAAAACTCCCTGGGAAAATCCCTTGCCAATGAGGTATGATAAATCGAATTAATCGATAACACGGTCGCTTCGGGCACTAACGATTCCCATCAGACATGATCGACCGCGATTGGGATTCACGCGATCAGTGGCGTATTAAGATTCAATTTCGGGGGGGGGGGTGTACCCCTCCCCCCTATATACGTCACTGCACGCGATTAATACCGTTTTATCATCATTGGCACACATACAACAACAACAATAATAATAATAATAATATGAAGTTACTATAATATTATATGTCCATATCGCGTGACCTCCTCGAATGCCCACGATCGGGGGCAAAATAATAGACCTACGGAGTTTTTAAACACCAATACACCATCGTCATTTGGTAAAAAGTTCTTTTCTCAAACCGGTTTCACGGCCATTATTTCACAATGCATATTGTAATATTACAACGAACCGTCGGCGGCATACCCACGCCGGACAATACGACAATAATAATTGTCCACGATAATAATAATATAACATTACAAATTACAATACGAGTTATAGAACGCCGGCCGGTGATCGACGATCGTCCGTCTTGGTGTTTGGTACGCGTAGTCGGGCTTGCGTTGCTACCATAAGTAATACTAAGTACTGACTCGGTATTATTGAGTGGTACACCATCGTAATATCGACATAATATCGTATAGGTACGTCCTAACCTAACCTGAACGTAGTATGCCAAACGAGCGACAGGTAAAATAATAACAACACCAGTAGTGTTAATAATGATAATATCGCGGGTGCGGGTAGTCGGCGAAGACCTTAGATCATAATATTATAGTATAGTATTAATACTAAGATCTAAGGCGAAGACACTGTAAGGTAGAGTCACTGGTTCGTGGTTCGTGGTGGGGGGATCTTGCATGTACCCATTATAGTACCGATCCGAACCGCTTAGTGGCGCATGACCGGTTTCGCCCCACTCTGCAGTTGCCCCGTATCGCAGTGGCGGTGCCGGTTGCCCGCAAGATAGCTGGTACATATATTATTATTATTATTTACCTGTCTCTCGTCTTCCACCGGCTGCGTGACCCCTCAGTGATTCGGTCTACCTGGATTCCTGAGGTCGTCGGTTCTCCGTCCGCCATGTGAGCCGCGCGCGTTCACGTTTCCAACGTCGTTCTTCGATTTCGAGTGTGTTCGTGTGTGTATGTGTCATGTTGATATTGTCGCTCTGTGTTTGGAAAACTGGTTTTGCGCCAAAATCTTCAGCGAACGGTCCGTGAACAATGCGTCCGCCGGTAAGTACGAAACGGCTCGCGGGTATTAGAAAATACAAATTTTAGAATAGAGCGGCATAATATAGAGATGATAACTATGATTATCGCCGGGCGTACACGTATTTCGTCCGACAAAACCCGGGCCATCACGATAACATATAAGACGTTTTCAGCCGCTGCTTCTAACTTTCCGAGCCCGTTTTCGATACCATTTATATAGCCCACCCGGTCGTTCACCGAGACGATGAGGGATGTATTAATACTTTGCCCATTGGTCTACCTCTAAACAAACGAGCCGTGGTCGTGTCCGAAGGGTGTGGTTACATTATACGATTGTTTCGACGGTATACCGCGTGCGTACCGCGGCTGTGTCGTATCATTATGTAAACCGTGTAGCACGTACCCACCGCATCGCACACTAAACGAACCTAGGTTTTGACCAAGCCCCGCAAAACCGGATTTTAATAACCGTCCGATTACGTATACGGGCGCGCGTGAGAACGGCCGAGTGCAGTTATTTTTTGCCGTGACCCGTCGGCAACGATATGTTGAGAGGTTAACGAAAGCGAGAGTATCGCAACACAATAGGAACGGCACACAAACACCTCGTCCACGATGTCTATAGCCAGTTGCTGATTTTGTGTGTGTGTGTGGGG
>WHPZ01582366.1:8036-50714 GCA_016617965.1 Macrosiphum rosae | reverse complement strand
CACCCAACATACCGCTTATTTACCTTATTTTTTCAAGTATGGTTTAGTGGTAGTTTTACATAATGTTAAACATAATATATCAATTATGCCACTGAACAATAATATCATTAATATTGTTGTAGTTGTAGCAAAGTTTATATATTACAAATTCTAAGTGCCTAATAGATAATTTATAACAGTTAGCATCCACCCTACAAAATCCTAGATGTGCTACCGTTTGAAGCGAATGTCTTGTGGGTGCATTCGTGTGGCATGTAATTTACCATGGGATGTTGATCTATTAATTTGAAATTAGCTATGGAGTCCTAACAAGTTTAATTTTAAATAAATTTGAACCCAATTATTACAGCTTCCTAATTATGATAACTAACCTATTTTTTTTACTCAATGCTATTTTTGGTATTTTTATGCAATACAACTATTTTTTCAATGAAATAATTGAAACCATTATTTGTATATACATTTTAGTACTGTTATATGCATGAATATTAAATAACAAACAATGGGGAAACATGGTAGATCACCCATAATTAGTTATTCTTAAAAGTAATTAGTTTATTTACACCTGCTACATTAATTCCATTTTCGTTTGCAGATGGCGTATAACTGGCTTGTTATTTTAATCGTATTTCTGGCAGTTTTCGGCCTGTCAGAATGCGTATCAAACAACCGGCCGCCTCAATTCCTCCCAGGCGGCGACATGGCAAGGTTTTCCATATCCGAAGATACCCCAGTTGGAAAGTCGGTTTACAAACTGTCGGCAATTGACCCCGAGGGATCGAAGGTGTCGTACACCGTGAGCGGCCAACATCTGAACATCGATCGATCGACTGGTGTCGTCACACTAGCGAAACGTTTGGATCGGGAAACGTTAGATTCGCTAGAAGTCGTCATCAGCGTGACCGGTAAACACTACATCACTATAATTGACGCTGGATATCAAAATCTGTGTCAAAAAGCTTAATAAAATAAAAAAAAGGGGTTAAACTAAAATTTTTTTAGACGAGCCAATCAAAGACTCTGATGCAAATACGGTGTCTCTGAGAAGAGAAATAGCCATCATCGATGTCAATGATAATCCACCGGAGTTCCTAGGGAGACCATATTCGTTTAGTGTTTCAGAAGACACACGAGTTGGTACCATAATATATAGTAACGTGACAGTTATCGATAAAGACATTGGACTGAATAGCGAGATTTCTATGACATGCATTCAAAACAATGAACCTTGCGTGACATTTAACCTGCTCACCGAAAAAGTAAGTAACGTGCAGACTTTGTAAGTACGTTCAAATGGTCATAATCTGTAAATGCAGTGAAGCCAATGTAGGATGTAAAGTTGTATTAGATTATTTAATTTACCATGTCATGTTGCTTACAGGTGTCCACAGGTAAGTACGTAGGTTCTATCAGATTGGCACGTCCACTGGATTTCGACACGGTGTCATCGTACAAACTCACTGTGAAAGCGTCAGATGGAGGGCTGAAAAACACTCTATCGTCTACCGCAAATATTTCGGTAGTTGTCAAGGACGTGCAGGACGAACGTCCGGTTTTCACGAACTCGCCGTATTCGATCGTGATCGATGAAAATACGCCGGCAGGCGTACAAGTACTTAAGGTCAACGCCGAAGACGGTGACGCGGGTTTCAAGAGGCCAGTCGTGTTGAGTTTAGAAGATGATTCTCTCGGATATTTCACTGTCGAGAATGAGTCTAACGGAACTGCCTACATATTCACCAGCGACAATCCTATCGATCGGGAAAACAAAGTAGTTTCCGACGCCGGTGGTATTTATACGTTCAGATTAAAGGTGACTAATATCACTTAATCAAACGTGACAACGTATAACGGTATTTCGTTTTACAGGCTACTGAGCTAATCAACAACGAATTACCTGGTGACGTCAGCTACGAGATCGTCACTGTAGTCATTCAAGACGTGGACGACGAAAAACCCGAATTCAACGAAAGGAGTTTCACGACGTCGGTATCCGAAGACATTAGTAAGATGGAATAACCACCTTTTATTATGATTGAATAATGTTTATATTTTAAAAAAAATACTACCTTAATTATTTGATACTATTTTCAGGTATTGGAACTCCATTACCGGGATTAAATATTATAGTTAATGACAAGGACTTGGGGGATAATGGAAGATACGTGTTGGTGATGAGGACCCAAGACTCCAGAGTGTCTAATTGGTTTAAAATTATTCCCGAAACGGCCTTGGGAAGGTCAACCGTTCTGATTCGTCTAGTTGACAACGATGGGTTTGATTACGACGCAGGAGTAACTGACGTAGAATTCGATATTGTTGCTATGTACCAAGATAAAATGAGTGTAAGTAACATTGTAATTAATTTTTTTAATTATTGTGTATTTATATATTTTGAATGGATCTCAGGGTGGGTTTAAAGAAGCTTCTGCAGCTCATGTGCAAGTCAACGTACTCGATGCTAATGATAATTTACCAAAATTTGCCCAGTCAACATATGCATACTCCATACCGGAAAATTTGGTACCTGGAACAAGTATAGCAAATCTCACTGCTACCGACATTGATAGTGGTATAAATGGCGAAATTACTTACAGTTTACAAGGTTTTGGAATGGACAAGTTTGGAAGTGATCCTGAATTTGGCGGTATATATTTGACTGGCAGTAAGTTATTTTTTGTTAATTACAATAATTTAAATACAAAAAAATCTTGTGTAAACAATTTACCAGGTGTATCAATAGTAAAAATCAAGTATCATAATATTGAAAATGATTCCTTTAATGATGATTCCTAATTACTGGTATTTGAATTTTAAGCAATGTAAATATTAAAAAAAAAACGTAACTAGATAAGTATAAAATAAAACAGTTACAAATATTGCATATATCCTCTAATTAATTACCGAGTTTAGATTCTGAACGAAGCGATGAATGTATTAAATTTACAATGAGATGTGTTTTATTTTTTTATTTGGTCTGTATACACTATATGTTGTCAAAATAATGCTTCTATTTTCAACTTCAGTATCTTATTCGATAGGAAAGTGAATCTAGTTGGTGCACTAAGGAGGTAAAAATTCTCAGTAGTTTTCAAAAGCTCTAGGAAAAACAAATAAAAAAATTAAGGAAAAACGAGAATTTTTACCCAAAATTGGTTTACGACAAAATGGATTTTGGTTTTTGGTGTAAACCTAAACAAATGAACGAACATGTAATTTTCACTGATTGTTTGTATTAGCATTTTCTATTTACCTTACAACTTTCAAAATATTTTGACTTGTTTTGGATATTTTTAGTTTCCAATTTTTTTCTTTTTTTTTTCTTTAAATGTCAATAAAATTGTATTCGTTTGGTCAAAAGCTTAACAATTTGATGCAGGCATCCTCATATATTGTTAAAATGGCAGTTGAAAAATATAAAATACGCATACGTATACTTAATTTTTATAAACATGTTAAGTCTGACAAAATACGAAAAATCACGAAAATTTAAAAATTATTTTGAGTTAGAAATTCATAAAAATTATTCTTTTCAAATCTAAGATTCGAAAATTCAATAAAAGATTACACATAAGTATGTCTACCTTTATCAAAAAAAAAAAAAAAATAAAAAAATAAAAAAAATATCTACTGGATAGTAAAATTAAATTTTTATGATCGATTATTGAAGTTCAAATTTTTACAACATTGGATATTCACTCTCTCTCTCTCATTTAGCGATTTTATTATTTTGTTGTAATTCAAAAATGAATAACAATGGATATTTGTAATTTACACTATATGTTTATTTTATCAATTAACATATTTGATAACATTTTCATAATATTTTGACTCGTTTTGCGCTGGTTACGGACATTTTCAATTTTTCTAGTTTTTTTTTTATAACTGTCAATAAAATTGTAGTTCATGAGTTGGAAATTTAATACAGTGACCCTGATATATTGTTATTTCAGAAGTTGAAAAATATTAAAAATATGTAGGCAAAGCTTTTTAAAAAGCATTTAAAGTTCGAATTTTGACAACATTTATCAAATTTAAAAATTATTTTGTAGTTAACAATTTATAAATATCTAACTTTTATAGTTTAGAGTTGAAAAATTAAAACAAGGTTCCACGTAAATATGTAAATAATTTAGTTTATTCACAATAATATCATCTAATATTCTTAGTAATATCATAGGCTGACTGACTGTTTTTGCTCAGAATCGTTTTTGTAAATATCATTGAATTCAAATTGAACACCATCCATTACAGTGACCCACTTGTAACCTACATCAAAGCGACACCCACTTGCCTAAATTTTTTTTTGGTTGAAGACTGTGGGCTGACAGAAATATAAAAAACACATTTTAATAATAGATAATATAGGCAAATGATTATGTACTACGATAAGCTAACACGAATAAGTACTTTAACAGTCTATCACCAACAATTAAATATGTGGGTCCTTTCTAGTTTATTATTTTAAACATAGATATTGAGTCGTGTTTGCAAGCCTTCGTGAATTTGTACCATGAATACAAAATTATCATAATAAATTGATGATTGAAGACAAAATATCAAAGAAAGATAAAAAGCAAATGAAAGGAAAATAAAGTTTATTCCATTTTAATAGAAATTAAGTTTAAATATGTAAATTTAATTTAAGAATTATTTAAAAAAAAAAATACGTTTGCTTTTAAATCTGAACCCTAGTAATTACAATTATAATTTTATGAGTTGAAAGCTAATCCAACAATACGTATTGAATTACTTTTTTTAAATTATGTTTTTCGTTAATTTATTTTTATATGAACAATATAATTGAAAAAAAAGAGTGCAACATTAGTGTCTTGGTTTTAAATTAAATAACTGTTCTTTGAGAATTTTTAATCAAATATTTATTTTATATATTTTTCAAAAATGTTGTTATTAGTTATTACTTATTACTCATCAAAAAGCCTTTCAAATGCCTTAGTTAAATGAAGATTATTTTCAATTCAAACGTTTTAATAACGTCTAGATAATTAAAAACAATTTTGGAAAATATATTTAATTTTCCAATGATTTAATTAATTAGACGTTTTTTTTTTTAGAGGTCGACTACGAACAGCAAAGTTCATATTCTCTAACTCTCGAAGCGAAAGACGGAGGTAATCGTTCCACCCACGTAGTTATTTTGGTCGAAATTGTAGACGTTAACGATAATACTCCAGTATTCAATTCGTTAGAATACAAAAGAACTATACGAGAAGGAGGTACTGAATTTCAGCCGAAATTCTTCGTTCAGGTAAGAAAAATTACTATTTATTTTTCCGATAGCATTTAATCATTGAATGATTTAAATGTTTTCCCACGATAATTATTTAGGCATCCGACGCCGACAGTGGACTCAATTCTATGATTCGTTATTCGGTCACTAGCTCAAACTACAACGGCGTCGTGATGGTGAATTCAATCACCGGGGAACTGACATTGAATTCTCCGGTAAACTCGAGTCACACGTCTCGGGGACAATATGAGGTAGTGATAAGAGCGACAGACCTGGGAGTTCCACCTCTTCATTCGGATGCAAACCTCTACGTCAGGGTTGGTGTGCCAGGAAACCAGAGGCCCATGTTCAAAAATCTCACATATTCCGTCACGATACCGGAAAACACGCCGAGGACAATGGACATACTGAGGGTTCGAGCGACCGATCCAGACGGGCCTGACCATCTGATTGAGTACAGCATGGCCAATAGTAACGATAATTTTCACATCAATAAAAAAACTGGAGCCATATCTGTGTCGGAACGCGCCATACTCGATTTGGACTCAACGGGATTGTCGCATTATCATTTGGTCGTCATGGCTATGGACAGTGGGCTGCCTATCAGAGAGGTTGCACACGCTGACGTGTTCGTCAACGTCACAGACGTGAATAATAAACCTCCCAAGTTCGACGATAATATAAGTTACATAGTATACGTACCTGAAATCACGGAAATAGGTAAAGTCGTGTACAAAGTAAATGCCGTCGACCCGGATAAAAATGCGTCGATCAAGTATGCGATCGTTGAACCAATTAAAGCGAATGACAAAACTGGATTGCCACTGAAAAACACAAGCTTATATAATTTCAAAGATGTATTCAGGTAATATAGTAATGAAAATACAAGATAGTTAAATTTATAGGTGGGATGCACAATGTTCATATTATGATCATATATTCATTTACACGATACTAATCAGTTGACAGGACGAGTTAGAAAGTTTTACCGTCATCGGTATAATAAAAACATAAAATATTATAACGGAAAAACTTGATGGGCTCCCACCATATACAATATACATTTTACAAAATATGCAAATGTGTGTTAGTACGTGGTATTATTTTTCATGAATATTTTTTCATAGAAAATTGTTATTTTCTACAAGATGGTTAAAAAAAAAATACATACATAATATATTATTATGCTGTATAGTGTATTTTTATAGTTAGTCGTATTTACTTAAATGTTTCATAACGTAGCGCTATAGCTTTGATAAACTTTTGCAGCATCAATAAACATACCGGCGAGATCAAAGTGAATTCGGCGCTTAGCTATCAGATGGCGTCGGTGATCGTATTGACCATTAGAGCGGTGGACATGAACGCCGTTGAAAACGTTCACGAACAGTACGACGAGGTGGAAATCACATTTTTCGTGAAGCCGTACATGAATAAAAACCCTGTGTTCACTAATTCCGGATGGTCGGCCGACGGTGACTCGTCCACGTTAACCGTGCGGGTGGACGAAGAAACGCCAATCGGTACTGAACTTGTGCAGCTGAAAGCCATCGACGTGCTTACCAACGAGTCGCTTTACGATTTCAAGGCTGTCACGGCTGTACCTCGACAAATTGCCATGGACTATGCCGGCAGAGTCATACTTACAGAACGACTGGACTACGAAACGCTGGAAAACAAGGTAACCGACGATGACATTTTTTGCAAGTAAAATTAAATTATATTCTCGTGATCCCGTTTACCATACGCGAGAGCGTGTTGCGTGGCGATGTAAATTTCATTGCTAGCACATGCATTTTTAAAAATATACCCTGGTAAAAATATCTACAGTCCTATATCTAATTAACCAGAGCCCAGAGGTTTTATTTGATCGTAAAATGTATTTATTTATTTTTATACCTCCACAAGACGTGTTTTCGCTTCCGAATTTATTAATGTACCTATACGATATGCATTATATACTCAGGCTATGCCGCTATATGACCACTGACAAATAACACATTTCGTGACTTTATTTCAGACGTTGACGTTTCAAGTGAAAGTCACTACCGAAGACGGTGAGCGGTCCACTAGCAAAACCATAGTGATCGAAGTACAAGACATAAACGACAATAGTCCAGAATTTGAATATCCCGTGAGTTAAGGATATTTCGTTCAGCGGCTTGCGATTGAATAATTAATATTTTTTTAGTGAAACATAAATTTTGGTAATTTAGTAGAAGTTTTTATAAAGCATTAATAATGAAAATAACATCGTGTTCCACAAAGTGCAACTTCCCACTTATAAAATGTTTTATGTTTTTACATTTTTTAAAATGACTTGCTATCTACCTACGGATTCATAATGTAGATATTTTACATTATTTATGTGAGTTTTATTTGTAGAAAAAAAAGCATAATATGATACTTGGTAATTATTAACAATAACCACTCTTTACCACAATATGTATTTAAGTTTTTAGAAATTATTTTTCTACAATTTAAAGTCATTATAAACACCATTTTTAAAACATGTAGCTTAAAGATAATGTGAGCGTAGTAGGAGGTATTTCTATCATTTACCAACATTTGGCTGGGTAACTCCAATGCCCACACCACTCTATTCGTCAAAATTCTCAACAAAATATTGAATTTGGAATATGACTTTAAACATGTACACTGCATTAAAAACATAAGAATCTTTAAAAATTATAACAATAAAAAATAGTAAACAGTTTTTTTTTTAAATTGTGGTCTATGAATGACTTCAAAGTTCAAATCATGTAATCAATACTTTCAAAATCGTTTATACTTTTTGGTATAATGATCGTGTTACTGTTTTACTGCTACAATAATAAGTCTATATAGTATTTTAAGTTTAAATGTATAACAATAAGCTTTTAGTGTTTGGCTAACAAATATTTGTAAAAAACTATAATAGTATTGGTAATCACTAATCATTCAAGAATATGGATCGTAGTCCGAAGAGTTTTATATAGACGTTATTTATTCCATTCTTGGGTAATTAGTAATAAAAAGTAATATTTATAACTGTGTAATATTTGGGATAAGACATTTTTAATACAAAAGTAATTCAATATTTCTCCTCTGTGATGAATAATTTCCCTATTAAATTAAATTTTATATATTTTAATAATTATAGTATACTATTTTGACTTATGAGTAATATAATATTTATACAAAAAAGTTACAGTTCGTTTGAAAGCTGTATTATAAACTCTTAAAATATGATACACACATACCTACCATGTATATAAATACTAAAATTAAGTTTCAAATTACATACATTTATAATTTGTATGCGATTGCTGTGTGTACGTGCCTATATAATAATATGTAATATTAGTATTTGAGTTGGAAGCAAAACCACTAAAAAAATTTTATTAATACTGGTAACATTTTTTAAATATACCTACATAATAGTAAACAATAATGTTAGAGTTGATAAAAATTAAATTAAAAAAATTTGCACTAAATACAGTATTGAAATTGGAAACTCTAACATTCACCTCTTTGTGGAAAAGTATTATGTTGTGATAGATCGCAGGTATTACATTTTAAAGCATTAATATATTTAGTATTGGATAATTTTGTCTTCATTATAATATAATATTACCTATTATTTTATTAGTAAAAATATCACCCCTGATATAATATAACGTCACATAAATAAAAGCCTAAAATAAAAAAAAATGACCTCTTTAAAGTATTGTCTAAAATTGTAGACTTGATTTACAACCCATAAATGTAGTATGTGGTATATTATATTTTTGAATGCTGTAATAAAACTAATATATTATAATTAATATTTAATTTCAGATTTATCGAACTTCTCTCCTAGAATCCAGCCCAAAAGGTACAGTGGTCTTGTCGGTGATAGCAAACGACAAAGATTTACCGACGACCCAAAATGGTATAGTCAGGTACCATCTAGGAGGTGAAAATTCAAATTTGTTTACTGTTGATCCCATAAGCGGAGAGATACAAGTTTCTGGAAATGGTGTAATTGATCGTGAAAAAACTCCAATTTTAAAATTAATGTTATTTGCATCAGACACGCCACTAGGTGGTCCTCATCAAAAAATGTCTTCAGTACCAGTAATTAATTGTTAAATATAATATATTATATAAAAATGTTGATCGGAAACTTTAATATTGTAGTTATAATTTCTTATTAGGTTCATATTGATGTGAAGGATATAAACGACAATGCGCCTGAATTTGATTCTTCAATCTATATTGCAGTAGTATTAGAGAACGTAGTTCCCGAAACAAGTGTGTTAAACGTATCGGCACACGATCCGGATGAAGGATCTGCAGGCTTGGTTCATTACAAGCTCATCGATGAACAACAACTTCATGGTATTTATTTTAAATGTAAAGAATTTATTTATATTTTTAAAGGTATGCTTTATATCTTAAAAAAGGTTTCTTGTACATAAATCCAATGAATGGACAAATAAAGACTTCCAAAAGATTAACGGGCAAAGGCCGCTCTGATCCGTATGAAATGAAAATAAGAGCCGAAGACAATGGAGAACCTGGAATGTTTTCTGATGTTAAGCTTAGTCTATACATCAGCGATATAATTGAAAATGATGGAGTCCCGACTTTTGTACATCCAACTGCTGATGAAATCGCATATGTTTCTGAGGTAAACGAAGAAATAACGATCATTAGATAAGACAACCAAATTCACATTATTTCTTACAAGCTGATAACATTGTTTTATTCTTTAGAATGCATCCATTGGATCGTTAGTATTCAGAGCAGTGGCTACAGATCCAGACGATCCCAATACATTGGAAGGAACAATTCATTATAGCTTTTTAGAAGAAACAAAAGATTCTTCAATTTTTTCTATTGATTCAGAAACGGGATTAATAACGACCACGTCAATTTTGGACAGAGAAATACAAGACAAATATACTCTTGTATTAGTAGCAAGGGATTTAGGCGATGTTCCTCAACAGTCCACAAAAGTTTTCAACGTTATTATAACCGATGTCGATGACAATAAACCAGTATTCAATAGATCGATCGTGAGTATTAATCAAATTTTGTCTGTAAGTAGATATCAGTAGATTTGTTTGCATAATTATTTAACACTTTTTAAACATGTTAGGAAGAAAAACCTTTAATGATGGAAGTCGAAGAAGAGTCGTCTCATGGTACCTTAGTTGGTTTCATAGCAGCGTATGATCCGGATATTGGGGATAATGCTTTGATTGATTACATTATAACGGGTATATTAATTTATTTAATAATAAAAATATTAACAATAATCTCATATGATTTTTACAATATTAATTTTAGATGGTAACGAGGGTAATGTATTTTATTTAAACTCTTCGAATAATGTAGCCGAAATAAGAGTAAGTGGAGAAATTGATAGAGAATCTATATCTGAATATGTTTTGACAATAAAATGTTTCAAACATAAAACAAAAGCATATAGTTTGCATAAATCGTACAACAAACAAGATCCTAGTGAGAGACAGGTGGTTATCAAAATACTTGATATCGATGACAATTTACCGAAATTCATCGATGAAAACTTAACTTTAGGTGAGTGATTGGTTGATGGCTGGCTGTTTAAATATTGATTTCGCCTAAACCATGTTCATTTTTAGGCGTTAGGGTAAGCGTTCCTCTAGACACACTTGTTGCTACAATACAAGCCACAGATGTTGACAATTTGGCAGAACAAATCACGTATCACATCACAAATCTCACTTTTGCTCATAAGCTTGAAAGCCCAAAAGAGATCAAGAGCTGGCCATTCTTTTTAGATCAATTAAGTGGTCAGATCAGAACTACATCTTCGATGGCATCCTATTCAGAAGGTTACTTTAACATAGTTGTGGCTGCGATCAACAGTGACGTGCCTGGACGACATTCTAACACTACAATCAAGGTAAGTCAAGTCTTACGTCAAAGGTTGATTCGAACGACAGTCAAAAATATATTAATACCAACATAATTTTATTTTTATAGGTGTTCATTGTAAAAGACCGTGGCTTGTTGAAGTTTGTTTTCACAAGACCACCAAATGTAGTAGGTCATTACATTACTAAATTCAAAGAAGAAGTTGAAAAATCACTAGGGATACCTCAAGTTAGTTTAAACTTGTATGACACCCAGTTTTATTCAAAAAATGACGGAAGTCTAGATTTTAGTAGCACAGGTTCATGTTTTCAACTAGTGGGCCCAAACAATTACAATCCAAAAGATACTATATCGTTACTCGAAGACCCTAGTAATCATGAGCTGAAAAACGTGTACAAACAATACGAAGTTAAAAACATCGAAGTAAGGAATATTATTATTATTATTTTTATTTTCCAGAAACTAAAATATTTTACTCGTATATCTGTTTAGCGATGTTCCCCGAAACAAGTCAAATCAGCTGTTACTTGGGTACAGATATCGGTGTTAGGTATTGCAATTTTCATTGGATTCGTATCGATTTTTTCAATATGCCTTTTATGTTGTTCTTATAAAAAGTAAGTTTTGACTAAATGTTTTATGCATAAACAATATTTGTAATATTAAGTAAGTACTTAATTATTTTATTTGTTCTTATGATTATAGATGGAAAAGACTACGGTAATAACTTGATAAAATGATAACATTCAATTAGATGTGAACTCAGTGATATGAGTTGCCATGTAAAAGTGCTGTGATTCAATAACTATATAATCAAAATATATATGTATATATTTTAATTTTATATAAGTATTACCTAAAAATGTAAATATTATTACTGTGATTATATTATTTACTTGCTTTGAAATGTGTGCATTTTTTTGATAAGTAATTGTTTAAACAAACCATTGTTCACCTTTTAGTGTAATAAACTTATAGAAGTAAAACTTTATAAAATTATGAGAATAATTATTATTCAATACAACTTATAAAATCTAGTTTTCACGTTATATGACGTTTTCTGGTATCAATACCGACAACCGACTCAAGTCCATACATGTATGAGTGCACAATTCAATAAGTGATCAGATTTCTTCCTTTTATATTGCAATAAATATGTTCTTAATAAGAGGATTAAAATTAAAAGCTTATAATAAAGCACTCTCGTCTCTCTTGATTTACTTCAATTTGTTTCTAGAACAGAAGTTTAATGTTTATAACTTATATAATATAGCAGAGCATAAAATATAATAATATCAAAACAAAAAAAATTTATTATAGCCAGAAAATAAGTTTAATTATCACTGTTTTTCTTTAAGTTCAATTAAAAATGTTTTATTTAATTACCATACTTTCTGATGAGATAAATGATATAAGTCGAGTGAGGGAAAACGTTTTATATTTGTATTGTAAAATTGATTTTGAAAGTTATATAAATCCTTCCATTCGATTAACGATTATGAATACAGAATATAGCTAAATAAAGGTAGAGAACCTGAAATTTGCTAGTTTATTAAAATATAAACCTACCTTTTTTTATTGAAGGGAAAATATTTAAAAAATTATTTTCTGTTACGTTACGCAATGGTCATATAATTATAAGAGTACGGAAAAATAAAATAAAATAATTTAAATAATGGCTTTACAAGAAAAACAATGAGGTCTCATGGAATAGTCGGAATTTTGTGATTTTTTTTTTATTTGGACAGTTTATTCAGGTTGTATTTGTCTCCGATTTGAATGAACTTTTAAATGACGCTAGAAAAATTCAATTCAAATACTCAGATATTGTAATACAGACGTTTATTACAATATCGGATAATAGAGTTTTTTTTTTATCAAAGTATACAGTTTGGTAGGTAAATTACCATCTTCTTTCAAATAAAAAAAAATATGATTAAAATCTGATTTTTTCACGAGGCGAGAGGGATTTTTAGTAACCTAAGTTTTTGAATTAAAAAACTCGGGCCCCAAAACCCTTAAACATTTTTTAAAATTTTACCGTTATTTTTTCTTACATTTTAGATAACAGTTCAGAATCTCAAAATAGTGTATAGCTTATTTAAAGTAGCTAATATATATTTCCAATTAATAAAATATTTGACTTCTTGATGATCGTTGACTCAAAAAAGGGTCAACAATTTAAAATATAAACCAATTTCACTCAAAATCTAAAATAACAAAATTATTATAATAATATAGGTACTAAATTGTTAACCTAATGATAATTATTATGTAATGACTTATTAGTGTTTTTTAAAACTATTTTATATGTTATTACTTATTGTATACCATTAATTGTATATTAATTTTAATTTAACATCTCCAGCATCACTGTACAAAGAATCATAATAGTTATTATTTGATTGTATGTAATATAATCACTTAAATTAAGTCCACCGATTTTTTTTTAAACCATATGGTTAATTACTTACTATCACAATAATGAATAGGTACCTACCTATAATTATATTTAATCTATTCTTATTTGTATTTACTTACGTATACCATTGAGCCAAACAGAAATTGAATTAATATATTTTTTTTATATTAATTATTGCAATACAGTTCGTTAGTTTTTGTCATACTATCTGTGATTATTAATTTTATATTTTATTATTATTACTATATTAATTTGTATTGTACATTGGTGCTTACCACGGTACTGAGTCATTCAGGCAAAACATTTTTTTTTTTTGTATGTTTCAGCTATACATAACCGTGCATTGAATTTTAAGTTTTATTGTTAATATTATTATTTTAAATATAATATTATGTATAATTAATGCATAATTTATTTCACAAATTTTTTACAACAAATTAATTTATTGTTATTATTTTATAATTTCAAATATTTTTGATTGATTACCTTGGTATAGTTGCTTAATACACTGATCGCTTTTGCATTAAATACCTTATTTATTATGAAAATGTAATTAATGTACACTCTTAAAATGTTGTGTAATTCATTACTTTTGTATGATAATTTCGAATACAGAACTGACAGCTGTTTAAAAGTTAGAACATTTTTAGTATTGTGATTTGTGATATCATTTTTGGCCAATATATTATCATGCAGTATTGTACAAGTAAAATAAATCCTACCTACTACAGAAATACAACAAGCGTCATCATTTGGTACCAATAAATTGGCTACTCATGGAATATTAAGAGGATTCGATGCCAACCATTTTTAAGGAGTTAAATATAGGCAATTTTCTAAAGGCATGCGTGTTGTGTAATATATGTGTGCATAGTGAGTGATCATTAATGTTTGTGATTGTAATGTAAAAGAAATAAAGAGAATATTTTATATTTCTTTTGCACGTACACGTTCATGTCAATAGACAATAATGCGCTATTCGAATATTAATAATTTAATTATTAAATTATTATTTATATTTTGCTCAAAGTATCAATGTTTTGCCTTAAGTATACCTAAACTTCACAATGAATTCAAATTTGTTTTCAGAAGTTGTATCCTATTACTAGTATTATAAAACAATAATTGTTGACAATTATTGACATACGATATTATGTAAATGTTGGTAGAAGTTGGAAAAGACATTTCCATCGAAAAATAACGTAATTTTCATCTTTTATAAATTTAAAACACCTGTAATCTGTATTAGTATAAAGAAGAAATATTGCTTGTTCGGAGAAATCTTTGGAACATATTCACCGATTTAAAATTTTTTTTTACCATCAGAAAGCTACACTATACCAATGATCTATAAGCTTAGTTTTATTTCGATAAGTGGCGCCCTTAATTTTTTTTATTGCAAATTTGACCTGTAGGTATTTTATATTTTTACAAAACCATCAAAATGAGTGTGACTACTAACCACTCTAACGACTGTTATTACTGTGTTAAAAATCTTTAATAGAGATTAATATGGGCTTAAACCACAGGAATTATAAACGTCACTATGCCGGGTATTAAATTACGAGTTAAACACACATTTTGAATCAATATGAGTTGGTATTTTTATCGGGCAACGAAGTGCACGGGATCAGCTAGTAAATTAATATATAGTTCTAAATGTACATGTTATTACGTACCTATAATAGTGGCTAGAATAATATTATAGTTGTTAATAATTGTTATTATGATTCGAATAGGTACCTAAGGTTATAATTTTATACTGAGCTGAACGAGACTTCTAGCCTGTTGGACTACACTCTCCAGAAATTTTTTTGTGAAATAATTTAACTACTTTAATTAGTATTTTTTAGTTTAAATATAATATATTTTCTATTTAAAAAAGTCATGTTAGAAGTATTTGGTAGTTACTTAAAATGCACATTATAATTTATAATAAACAATAGGTAATTTATTATTCACGATTATATAAAAAATATAGGTATTATAAATAATATATAGGTACTATTTAGTTTGAAGTACCTATGCATTTATATTATTATTGTATGATATTACTATGGTATATATATATACCTAGTAATAGATTTTAAATTTTTGAGCCAAGCAAATAAGTTAAACTATTTTGTTTTCAAATTGATTGATACTTAAAAATAATTTACTATTATTGAAATTTATAATCAATTTAAGACAATACTTACTGAGTGTTACTCTATCCACGTTGAGTATCTGATTGTTCACTTTAGTGGGTAGCAAAAAACTGAGTCCTTTCCACTTACCGTTTCATCAGAGAATAGTGAAATTTAGATTTTTCTTAAATAATTTATTTGTCGTTTGGAGTATCGTTCATATTTTGAACAAAACCTGTATAACCTAAACGCTATTGCACAAAACAATTATTTATAGTTTCTGATATTTATGTAAGGTATAGGTACTGATTATACTGTGTTTTAATAAATATCAGAAAATACGTAATAACAAGGGATTACGCTTAATAATCATATATTATGTAAGTATTTATTAAGTTAGTAACAGTTTTGATACAACATTTTACAGGCGTAACAAAACCAAAAAAAACTCGGGAACATAATTTTTCCAAATCTTGGATGGAAACTAAGGAATAACGTCCTAAGGTAGGTGTAGCAAACGGATTCTGTACAGGTTTGTATTGTTACTTATCATAGGAAAACTATGGCCGTTTTGTAGGTGGAAAATATGTGACAACTGACAATAAACTATTTTGTGAAAATTAGAAAATTAGATAAAATATTAGAAGGTGACTACGTTAGTAAAAATAATAATAATTGGAATTGGTACAGTAAACATACCTATATATTATAATATATAATATATATAAATATTAAATACACATAATGAACAATATTCAGTTGAAAAACCAATCGAAATCGATTTAGTATCGACGTCATAAAACAATAATCGTTATAATTTATGAGTCTTATATTACATATTTTAATTATGTATGGTATATAAACAATCGTTTAAACAATTTTATAGCAAATAGAATGAAATGTATGATAGTAGGAGTAAGAAAACAAAGTGATGATACAAAAAATCACACGGGATCGGTTTTCTAGAACGGGGACGATGGAGTGTCGGTACTTCCGGCCAAGGCATATATCTCATAATATTACTGTGCATGGGGGACAATCAAAAAACTTATTTTACATCGACACCGCAACAATAACAATTACACTGAAATAAATATTAAATCGATAACGTCTCACGAGGCCATAGCCCTTCTGTCGGTCAATCGATCAATCACGCGTCGGGTGTGAGTATCAGTGGCGTGTCGTTGGTGACGATCGAGCTGTGCTTCAGGTTTCGTTCGTGAGTGTTCACGTGATTGGTGCGCCACTCGAACCGGCCACTGGAAAACGCGCTCAGATCCCTGGTAAGCCGCCTCTTACCCGCCATGAAGTCTAATCGCATTTTGAACTCTTGTTTGAATTTTTCCTGCGAATAATAATTAACGTCGGCCTAAAGCTCAATATTGCTATCGATATGGGTAAATTGTTATTTTCAGTCTCGGTTCACCAGGCTCGTCGACGTTGCGGCGAAACATCGATATTACATTATAAGACATTAAAGTGTAAACTAGCCTGCAACGCGATGAGTTAATTAACTTATAAGTGTACGATAATTGTATCGTTTTATTTGGCCATTTCATTATTACTATGTTGACGGTGTTTGATTAAAATTAACATAAAATAAGGGGGTTAAACATAAATTTCCAACTTTTAACAAAAGTATGTTTTTGGAAAATAGTTAAATAATTATAAAATAACTAACCATGTTATTGTCATTGAGGTATTTGGAGATTTAAGTAAAATGTAAAAGAATTGAGAACACTATGAAATACATAATTCAATATTAATTATCTTAAATTTGTATGGAAATTGCCTGTACCAAAGTCTTTATTATAAAACATTACTAGGTATGGCTACTGTTAAGTAATTACGCTTAAACTGTAGAGCATAGGTACTGTATAAATTGTATAATATATATAATCCAATTAATTTTATATGCAGTTCCCACGAGAATCCGTATCGAAAAGAGTATTTTAATAATATATTAATATATATTCATCTAAGTAGAGCTTTGATAATATAACATCGCCAGAGTATACTATGGCAACAAATATGACATTTTATATCATAATTTATTTTTGTACTTTTGGTGAAAATTTACCAATAAAATATAGTTATAATAATAAAAAAAAGTGTTTATGTATTAAACTTGGATGTTCTATACTCACGTTGTATATAGAATAAATAAATGGATTGTAACAGCTATTGCTCATGGCGAACCAATCGAAACAGAACCAAATTATGTTGATATAAGGATACCTGAAATTAAATGACAATAAAGTGTATTATTATACTTTATCAAAAGTAGAAAGTCCTCGGGAAAACAGTGATTTTAGTCATTAATTTAATATAATAAAATTATAATAATAAATACAATAGGTACTCACTCGTTTATTTGAGGAAATATGTGTTGCAATAGATTGTATGTTTGCAGGGGCAACCAGCACAACGTGAATAGCGCAACGACGATGATAAGCATTTTTATGACCTTGAAAATAATCGTGCTAAGTTTAATGACAGTGTATTCTAACTTGCTATGAATATAAACTATAATAATTTTACTTATAATATATCATAATAATATAATATATAATAAATATATAGGTAGTTATTATGTTGATTGTGTGCGTGTCTTGTGTGAATGGTTTACTAAGTGTTTTTCGTGTGGAAAAGTCTCCGGATAAGGATGTTTACGGGATTAAAGTTAGTCATGTGAATGACATTTCTGGTCACAGGTTTAAGGTCAGTGTAAACGAAGAGGTAAAATCGAAAACTCAACTTTATCTACTAGGTACTCAGAATGAATTGTGAATGTAACCTACCACAAGTTAAAAGAGAAAAAAAAATTAGGACTAAAAGTATATTATAATAGTCTAAAAAATCTATAAAAAAAACCTATTTGAAACTTTATTATAAGCTTTAAACTAGTATAGTTACAATAGGTACATACGTGAAAAATATTATTGTGTATGTACAGAATAATAGGTTACTTTAGAAAAAAATACAAACGATCTAAAGGGAAAAATCAAACCGGGTCCCTATATAATAAATATAAGGTATTAGGTGTTGAAAAAATGGTTTTTAACCTGTAAGTTGTGACGTGCCCGATATGGTTTTACATAATCTGTCCGAATGATAAATAGGAACCATGTTATAGGGTCTGAAAAAATACCTATAGAGACCCGCCTTGGGGTCACTCGATCGCTACGCTCTCTGGGGCAGTTAAAATCGAAAACATCACTCGATTTGCTATGCAAAACCACCCTGAGTAGATAAGCGATCCACAGCGTAAAACCCAATTTTTTTTTTGCCAGAATCTAAAGAGACATATGGCTGGATTATTGCCAATAAATTGGGGTGGCGTATAACGGAAATCATCCAACAGTTAAAATCGAAAACGTCCCACGTTTTTGTATACTAAACAACCTGGGATTATGGTCACAGATTAAAAATAATTTTTTTTGTCATAGCCAATAAATAGTAAGTGATAAGTAATAGACATTGCAGGATCACTCGCTTGTTAAACTGGAGAAAAATAGTGTCTGAAAAGATTCAAGTATTGTAACAGAATAATATAACAAAATAGAGTCATATATTATAGGAAATTACACGAACCATGTAAAACATAATATTTAATAATACACCTAATGGACATTTAGATTAATAATCATCAACACAAAAAGCCGATTTTCCTGAATTTTTACATTTTTGTTCATATTTTGCTTAGTTATAATCACGTAATGTGCCTTTATGATTTTAGATTATAGTAGTATACCTACCTAGTACCTACATTGTACGTACGTATGAAACAACGTATTACGTGAGAATTTTTCCTGTAAGGCTTGTTTTTGAGCAAAAAAAAACAGTCGCACGCAGGCCCCTTAAAGAAGAACTGTGGTCTTGTATTATTTGGTTTTGTATGATGTAGTAAGTAGGTAGTAAGTTTTAAGAAGAGTAAAAGGAAAAACACCATAATATTACCCTAATAATTCATCTGAGCGTATAAGTATGTTGAAAAGCTGAATTCACCATTATACCTACCTAAAGTTTTAGTCATTTTACGTTTAACACATTTTCTGTAGTTATTTATTTTTATTATTTATTAATTAATTACGCCCAAGATGAGCAAAAGTTATAGAATATTTATACATTAAAATACATTACTTAGTTGATAAAGAGTATAGTAAAGCCAGTGGATCATATAAAAAATCGAAATTTGTAATGTTATTACAGAACATACACATACGGTTTAACGGGCTATAGGTAGTAACTGTAATTCTGGCAGTGACAGTCGATATGAAATATTACGTGATTTCGAGAATTGAATGAAGGTATCTTAAATTTGATTTTGGTTAATAGATCGGGACAATCAATTTGATTATTAATAAGTTTATACACATAATTAACATAATTAAATAATCGGCGTTTGAATAATGGATCAAGATGACATTGTCTAGCAACGTTAAAAATATCATTAGTTGATAATCTTAATTTAGGTTTTAAAAATTTTAAAAAGCGATTTTGAATAATTTCAATTTTATTTACCCAAATACCAGTCAACGGGTTCCATACTACAGAACAGTATTCTAAAATGAAATGTAGTATAACGATAACAATACAGCAGCACTTTAATACTAGTTGGGTTATTGAATTCCCAAGTATTGCTAATGAAACCCAAAACTTTTAATGCCTTTTTATAAATTTTTTCCAAGTGTAATTTAAATAATAATTGTCACTAGACAGCCAAACACTTAGGTGTTTTACAGAAGAAACTACATTTAAGGATTCATTATGTATCTTATAACTGAATTGTATTGAGTTAGTACCTACGACGGGAGAAAGATATAATAATTACATACCTATTATATGAATGTTATGATAAAATTGTTTCATACTTTTGATTACCTACGTGACAGCTATAATAATAATATGAATTGATAACGATAAAATTGATTTCGGATGCTTATCGATCGGTTCCATGGTATTATGATTTATGACATTAAAGTTGTATATATTACGTAGGTAACAATATAATATTAGAATGTATACAAACAATATGTACATATGATGTACAATGCAATATTAAGACCTACTAATAATTTGTTTACACAACGACTTACTCGATGGCTATCATATCAATAATAATACAAATCACAATATTGGTGTCCTAGATAAAAATATGACTTACACGCTTTTTATTTCTCATCAGATTCAAGTCTCTCTGCGACTGTGCGTTTCCGGGAGCCGACGAACCCCACAGGGCGAATCCTATCCCCGAATAGGCCCACGTCATGATCGACAGCGGTATGACGTACTGCACGACTACCAGCAGTGCCCTATAAACGAACATGACGTTCGGCGACAAGTTGACGTTAAGGCAGAACGGCCAGTCTTCGGACACGAAAACCACCCGTTGAGCATACGCCATTGGCGAACTCAGCGCCAGACCGGCGATCCAGATCAACCCGATCACACATAGGCATTGGGACTTTGACGTCCTTGCACTGCGAACACAAACACACAAATACTGTTGTTATTATTGTTATCATCTATTATTGGTACTTAGTATAACATCTTTAGGGAGCTGATTATAATAATTAATAAATTTGAATAAAAAAGGTGTTGGTCCATGAAATCATAATAAAGAATAAATATATTATTATACTATTACGCCTAAATATATATACACCAAAGGTCCAGAGTAATTGTATAGATTTTTTCTTCCTGTTATAGATAACTGTAGTTCTACGCTGTAATCTTGGTTATACAGTTTTTAGGACATTATTATAATCTTTTGTAGTTTTTGATTTTTGGTCCCTCATCCCCGCCAAATGCCATTGGTTGTCTTGGATATAATATTATGAGTCGTATCCTATTCAATGTATCGTAGGACTAGAAGAGATGTAAATTCAATATAAATGTTAGAAAGCTGCAGGCTAGGTTTTTTCACTCGACTCATGTACAGCTTTAATCCATTGTTCTACAAAATATATTGATTTACTTTAACACGATCACGGACCATCAATGCGAGCGATCGATCATGATAAATGCACAAACAGTTAAACGATACAAATTACGCACGGTATGTGAGAATCCACGACAATGCGCCTCAAAAGCTTTCACAAAATATTGGCTGATCCACTGCGGTCTTATCATTTCTATGTGCATTCCTATCTAGGTGAGTGAGCACGTTGTACGGTTGAGGAGATAAACGCGAAAGCGTCTGTATAGATTATTATTGCTGGTATTCGTATAAAAATCTCGTAAATAGGATTGTTATAAAAATAAAATAAGAAACCATTTTGACGCAATAGTTCGTAGTGTACTTACTTTCATATAGCAATATCACATACAGCACAATGTGATCGTATTATAATGAATAATATTTTACCACCTAATACCCAGCCAACTAAATCCAAGCACAGTAGGGTTGTATCGGTATAGCTTAGGAATGTGTTATATAAACCGATTAGAGGTTACGGAAATAACTATATAATGTTGAGATAAGTATAAAATAATATACATTGCGTTTATGATGATATTGATGTCAAAAGTACTTTGTTCAAGAAAAACAACGGTCTGAAAACCTAAAGATTAAAAATTTAAACTATGACTTATAAGCTGAAAAACAATTATTTATAGTAAAACAAGTATTTAAGTTTGTTAAAATATGAAAAAAATATGTTAAAACTAAAAAATTAAATAAATAATTATTTACAAACTATCATGAAGTGGAGCCGTGGAGGTAACACATTTTATAATTTAAAATAGATTAAGTGAGAAAACTAAGGTTTTGTTAAGTTTAAGCTAAATTGTTATCATTATTTTTACACATTTTTTTTGACTATAGACAAATTCACTGATTTTATAAAATTCAAATAATAAGCGAATTATAACACAGCATTATCTAACCAAGTCCCCCATAACATAAATATAGGATCTAGAGGTAAGGGTAGGTTAAGAAATATTTTTCAAAATTTCAAAACACAACAACAAACATCCTTTTTTACAATAATATAACGTTATCAATTACTTTTGAAAAAATGTACAACATAATGTGAATTTTTCATGTTTATTGATGAACTATACATAAAAAAATTATGGTTTATATTAATATAAATGGCTCGTGTACCAAGTTTATAAAAGACATTGCAAAATTAAACATTCCAATCCATATAGGTTTAGTCTAAATTAATACATTATATTATTATATAATATTTTTCTCTCGCTTAATCTATTTAGTAAATAAAAAAGCTTTTTACATGATTAAAAAAATATCATATTGTCACAAATAATTTTTGAAAAGAGCCTAAAAATAATTCTTTATGCTAATTGTATTGGACCAAGTCTATAATTTGAAAATGTCAACATAATATTTATATTGTTCTACAACTAATTTCATAATGTAATTCACAATTATTTTTTCAATGATTGAACACAACACGAAAACTTGTTTTGATTTGGAAGTAATAACAATTAACTTCAACTTTTATTTCCAATTTATGATAGTCATAAGCTCATAACTCATATGATATTATTCTTAACATTAATTTACATGAATGTAAATAAACCGTGGAAGTTACTCTGGTGCTTAGTAAGTTTCGAGTGAACCTACCTAGTATCTATCTCGCCGTTGAGTCGGTCTCTGTAATGGATGTCTTAAATTTTAATTCAAAAATATAACCCAATATAAAGACTAATATATCTTTTTCACTCAGAATCGTTATGTTATGATTCATCATTAAATTCAAATAATTATTGAGCTCATCCATTACACTGTTACAGTGAACTACTCAACAACGAACTATAAACTCGAAACCTACTATGTATATATAATATATATTATTATATACAGCAAATCTACTTCACCAGCTCTTAGTATTGCCTGTTTATTGTTTATAATGACTTACTAAATTATTGAAAATAATAAATAATAATATTATATTATAATACAACTGTATTTAATTTTGAAAAGTCGATACTGTTTATAATATCTATAAAAATTATAAATTACTAGGTAGAGTGCTACCTATCTATATTTACTGTAATTATAATTTTTAACAACATGGCACATACATGATATTTACTATTTAATCATAATTATTATTATTGAAATAGGTATTGAACAATTATTATAATAGTCAGTTTTAGGTTTGTAGCCTATACTAGTATAATATAGAACACCTAAATTATGCCCCTGTTGTATAATATAGTTATGACAGTCCATCACGATTTTTGGTTTCACGGTCATCAATTCCATGATTATTAGTTTTGTAAATTGTAATCATCTTTTATTTCGTCCATCATTGAGTATTTAATATCTATAGAAAAATCTATATAGGTATTATATATTTACTATTTTAGCTAACTATTAATAATTTAAAATTTGTAACTTAGTTACAACTACTGTCATGTGCTCTGCACTTTTTTCCACACTTGTTTCATGAAACATTAATGACGGGACATTTTATAGTTTTAAAACACTTGAGTGGTTCGGTTTGATGAAATAACTTTTTCTGCGGTAAAGAGAATAAAACAATCATCTCGTAAGAATAATTTTCTCGCAAGCGAAATTCCATGGCATATTATAAGCCCACCTATATAATATTAATATTATGATATCATAATTATTATTATTATAAAAACTACGTAACTATATATAATAATGCACCCATTATTGTTTCACGTAACTATGTGGTTTACTCGAGGAATCGGTAGAACGTGCAATCGATATGTACCGTAAGTGTCGAGTATCGGCAAGTCCAATATTTGAATAAAAATTTACCAATTCTTCCATTTCCGGTCGTCTTTACAGGGCAGAAGAGTGTGAGCGTACGTGTGTGATATTTGTTTTCACTCGCTTAAAATCACTGAACTCTATACCTTAGTGTGTGCTTAAAATATGTAAATTCAATAACGTCGACGTTTCCGCAGAGCGCATACAATAGTTTTGGCACTTGGAAACTCTTAATATATTATGGCAGCCATATGGGCCAGGACTCTTAAGATAACCTCTTAGTAGCAGCAGCTACACAGCGTATAATATGATATGGTTACGATTTCTGAGCCTACTGATAATATAAAATTGGTTGTATTATACCTTGTTTATCATAATTTATTATACATTACAATGAAATACCATCGCCCATTATTCACATGCATATTATGCACTATTATTATTTATGTAAAATAATAATAAACGTACGTGCTTAGGATTTCTTATTCGCAATGTACACCCAAGGGATTTCATTGGATTAGTATTTGCGATTCTGTGGACTATGTACCCACACAACAAGTAAATTATATATAATGTATATGTTATTATACTGCAATATATTATTATATTTTATACAGGGACGTGGATGTTGAATGGACAAGTTACTCCATGAATTGTAACTAGTTACTAGCTATAGTTATAAGTTACAGTGTTACACTAAACTTGAGTATCTAGTTACAGGCTACAATCAAAGTGACTTATGGCTACATTTAACGTTTAAAGTTACAAGATACTTAATTATTTGTACTTATTTTTTTAGAAAATTATTACACTAGGTACTAAGTATTTGTTTGCACCTAATATTATATATTAAGAGTTTATTAGAAAAATGTATTGGATATTAAGTAAGTTATAAATAAAATTGTATTTAAGAGTATTAACACAGCAATTTATTAAAACATTATTGGTTTCAAAATTATTACAAAATTTAAAACTTAAATGACATGTGGTTACCGGTTAGAGTAACAGTAACACTCGTATTACATATGAATACGTTATCTAAACATCAAATTGCAAACAATAATATATTGTACATATAATGTTAATACGTAATATGGATAACATAGGTACCTACCACAAAAACAGTAGGGACACTACAACACTAATATACATCTTTAAAATATTACTAATACGAAAGAAAATATGAAGAATAAGAAAAATACGAATAGTTCAGTGTACGAAAAAATACGTATACGATTATGTTTAAACAATTCATCAATACGCATTAATTAAATTGAAATTTTTTAGTAAAAATAAAACTATTTTAGTATCAATGTTCATTGTTAATTACATGAAATATTTCAATATATACAATTATAACATAAGTGTCACAGATATTATCCAATTATTATATTTTAGTCTCTTCTCAAGTCAAGTTTTCAAGTAGTTCCATCTTCGAACTATGTTTTATTTTTTATTACAACATATCAATGTTCTCACATACCGCTTACGCTAATACGCCATACATCATTCAAAAATACCAGCATTTTATATTAAACAATTTTAAATTATTACTATTTTAGACTGAATGCGTACAGAGGAATGTATTGGTTTTACACTTTTACCGTGAAGTTTTTTTTTACTATGTTTTCCTTTTAACACTTTTTGGAGAATTGTTTTTAAAGTTTCATGTAGAATCTTCACATATTTGTAGATCAAAAGTTGATACTATGTACGGAACTTAAAACATGCATTTTTCGGTTTTCAATAGTCTTTATCGTAAAAAAAAACTGCTGACAATTGTTAACCGTTGAATAAATGTCAAAATTAGGCATGTATTTCAACTGAGATCCTCCCAGAATCTTTTCCAACCAAGCGATGATTTCTATTAGAATATATTCAATTCAAACTAACATCAAATACATTTCTACACGTCTATACCCTGCGCTAGAATATTTAAAACGAAGCGAGACGAGTTCTTTTTGTTTAGTCCTGTTGTTTTACATCGTATTATATTATTTATAAATCCGTTAAAAACTTCATTAAATCCAATTGTTATTCATTCAATCAGTGTATATAAGTAATTAAGAATCGGTTTTATTTGTACTCTGTAATTTGTATGCATTTATGCGTTTGTACTAGTTTAGCTAGCAATAAAAATTATAATGAATCAATTGTTCATTGTTAATTTGAATAAAACGTGTTTAATTTACATCGTAATTCGATGGTAATTTTTTTTACTGTTGATTAATTATTATTTGCAACGGGAAACAATTTAACAATTTAAATCTTACAAAAAATACACGACAAACGATAGGTAACCATGTATTATAATGAAATAAATTATTAATAATAATAATATATAATTGCCTACTATTAAGTATTATATCGGCTGCAATTAAGTACCTACATATTATTAAGTAAGAATTAATTATACCCACGCCGTTCGTCGTAACTATTATAGACTCGGCAATCGATAACATCACAGACGTAAAACCGTCTGAATTTTGCTTTACCCTTTAATAAAGAATATGACCCAATTCTCAAAGGCTTATACCAGTGTTGCAATTAATATATTATACTCACGCGAACGGATTGAGTATGGCTTGGCGCCGGTCCACAGCTATGGCGGTCAGTGTGAACACACTCACCGTGATGGAAAGTACGTGTATGAATGGGCAGAAGGCGCACATGAACGACGGCAGATTCCATCGTTGTAGCAGAGCGGCTTGAAACTAAAAAAAGGAAAAAACATAAATTAGCCATTTTGTCCTAAGATGCAGCGATCCGTCGTAATTAACAAGATGGTTATATGTTTTGTTGTAATTCTCTAATCAAACGAGCCGTTAAAATTAATGACAAATCGTATTTACACTATGTATTGGTAAGTAAACAAAGGTGCTCTGCTGTACAGTAGGTTACAACTTACAAGTCGGTCACTGTATAATGGATGGTATTAAATTTGAATTCAATGATATAATATTATCATTGTATAAGAAAACCGGCCAAGTCCGAGGCCGACTCGCGCACTAAAAGTCCCGTACCATCATCAGCTATGTTGGCAACACTGCTTATATTATATATTCTAGGATTTTTAGTATTGAGGAGAAACAATGGTAAAGCGGTTCCCTCTTCCGTCCCTCGATTAATTCGAAAAAAAAAAAAGGATTTTTAGTATTTGTTGTAATAGCATCCACGGAAATACATAATCTGTGAAAATTTCGACTTTCTAACTTTCATGGTTCATGAGATACAGCCTGGTGACGGACGGACTGACGGACGAACGGACAGCGGAGCCTTAATAATAGGCTTCCGTTTTACCGTACTGAACAATAAAAACGATTCTGTGGTGAGTGGTGACGGTATGTCAGTCTAAGTTTAAGACATATTATATACATATCTATGGTATTTAAAAAAATATTGACCTATAATATGTACCTATAATAAATTCCAAATTAATCATATCAAAATATCCATTAGGTACTTATAACGAGTTATACATCAACAACAAACCGTGATACTATAATAGTACACTTTAGAAGTTTCAAGTACCCACGAATAATATTATACAATCACAACAAAGTAACTAAAATAGTTATTCTAGGTTTTTTTTATGTAATTTCATCCAAATTTGAACTTAAAATGACTATAAATATAAACTGTGCTTATGAATTTTTTAGATTTTGGTAACAGAATAAACTACTTACATTGAATCTTGTTTTAAATTTTCAATCCTTAGTTATAAAAACTGAACATTTTATAATTTTTTAATTACAAAATAATTATTCAATTTTAAATTTTATAAATTTAAATGCTTATAAAAAAAAATTGTGTCCTATGCATTTTAAATATTTTTAAACTGATAAAGTTAAAAAATATCAGGAGCCTTGTATTAAATTTTTACACATTTTAGCCCAACAGATAAAACTTTATTGATATTTATTGAAAAAAAACCTAAAAAAATTGAAAGCGGTAAATGTCCGTAAATAGCTCAAAAAGAATCAAAATATTTTCAAAATTGTATGGTGTATAGGAAATGCTAATATAAACATTCAGTGAAATTTTCATGTATCTACAGTTATTCGTTTTTGAATTACAACAAAATAAGGGAATCACTACATGAGAAATCGAGTGAAAATCCAATGTTGTAAAAATTTGAATTTCAAAAGCTCATTAAAATTTAATTTGACTTTCTTATAGACATTTTTTTTTTTTTAAAGGTAGATTTTATTAAGGGATCTCGTATTACATTTTAAAACCTTAGATTTAAAAAGAAAAAATTTTACGAATTCTTAACTCAAAATAATTTGCTATTTTTCGTGATTTTTCCATATTTTGTTAATTTTTGAACTTTAAATGCTTATAAAAAAAAACTGTGACTAACGATATTTAATATTTTTCATCTGCCTCTGAAACAATATACTAGGAGCCTTCTAATTTTCAAGTTTTTTTAACCAACAGATAAAATTTTATTGATATTTCTAGAAAAAAAACTAAAAAAAAATGAAAAATGAAAATGTCCCTAAATAGTTCAAAATAAATCAAAATATTTTGAAAATGTTATCGTGTATAGAAAATCAAATATAAACAACCACTGAAAATTTCTTGTATCTACGGTCATTTATTTTAAAGTTACACCAAAAACCAAAATCGATTTTCTCGAAAACAGATTTTGCGTAAAAATTCCCGTTTTTCCTTAGTTTTTCTTTTGTTTTTCCCGGCACTTATGAAAACTACTGGGAAATTTAAATTTTGACCTCCCCAATGCACCAACGATATTCACTTTCCAATCGAACAAAAACGAAGCATTATTTCGACTACTTATCGTGTACACAGACACAAAAAAAATAAAAATAAAAAAACACACATCATTGTAAAATCAATACATTCATCGTTCCACTCAGAATCTACAATGTCAGTAAAACGTTACTTAAAAGTTGAGTATAATATATTCAACTCTATACACGACACGGTATATAGTATAATAGTAAACAAACACCAGATACCGGAATCAAATGTTGTAATACTGCTATTATAGCCCAATAATAATAATATCTACTACGGTGTTTTCATCGGGTCAGCTCGTGTATGTGTATACCTATATTATGTTGTCCTCTGGGTACTATAATGTCGTTGATGATCATAGGTCGCATGCGCCGGACGTCCGAGACAGACCCGTTGTCGCACCGGACATATAATAATTTAGCGACGATAAACATCTGCTCCGGTCTGTTTATCGAAGTTGAAGGTGTCCCCGGTACGCAATATTATTATAATATTATAGGTTAACAACAACAACATCGCACAGTTGGTACTCGACGATATATACGGGTATCATTGGAAAATAAAATTATGGGATGTGGGCGTGAGAATAAAATATTATGGTTCTGTCGATGAACACGACGATAAATCTTACGAAAACGATTCCGTACGTCTGATATTGTAATATATTATACTGTACAATTTTTAATCTGCGTAAGACGTTGAGATATTTATAATAATAATAATCTCCGGCGTTTGACGATGTTATAATGTCGTTGTAGCCACATAGGTGTATGTCTTGTTAAAAACGTTTTTGAAATTAATTTAAAGTAGGTAATTATCAGGTATAGCCATTAGCCGTATGTATGAATAAAAAATATTTAGATATCTTTTCAATAACTATATATAATTACATTATACTTACATAATAAATAAGAGAGCTTTTCTGAACCAGAGTATTTTTGCTTATGGACGTTTTATGGCACTCGTGTCGTATGCTATCTACCATGAAAATCATATCTACAAAAATCTACTCATACGTGTCTTATACTCTCTACCAAATAAATGGATGTTTGACAACACTTTTTTTTACATCGTAAATATTTTGTTCTAATAATAGGTACCTCCTTTCACATCACGTTTTCTGATTTTTTTTAAGTTCCTTTCATTTCATCATTACATTGATCCCCAATAGAATTTAACTTTGTACACAGTTTTGTATTAGGTAATAAATCTCGATCCTTTAAAAATTGTATACAAGTTTGGCCATTAAAAATAATTTTTCTATATAATTCACCCAAAGTACTCATTTTATAAAACCATAAATTTACAATTAATGAAAAACACACAACTACGACGTTTGATCTCGGCGATCAACGAACACATACTAAAATCTAAAATACAAAATAACTTTGAAAGCTTATAATACATAGAAATATTATAATATCGATATCGTCAATACGGATTACGGTACCTAGATAACTTAGATACGGTAGATAGCATACGACACATAAATATATTAGTACATTTATGATTAAATATTTTTTTTTAATTGAGTTAATCCAAACTTTCATAAAATTTAGTTTGGATTTTTTTTTAAATTTGATAAAATGAGTATAACATATTTCAAATAATATACTTTAAATTATTAATAATTTTTAAACGTATATTTAAAATGGTTTTGAAATACCAAAAAGTATTTGAATCGGTAGGTAGGTTTAATATAGCCGAGAATGACTTAAATAAAACCAACACTGTACGAATCGATATTATGCAATATATTATAGTATCGACCCTACATAAACGGCGAAATTGCGTTTTGGTGTTACACCAGTCCTAGAATCTAAACATTTTCTCCGCGTTTGGTTATCAATAATTTATCTGGGTATCGTGGTATATAATATTATTATAATGATTTATACATCATGTATTGGCGTTACAGGCAACACCACTGTAGTTAGAAACTCGAATGTTTCATAACGGTTTTATCCGCAGTTACCACTATACATTGTATTTTATTACATTGTTTGCAATTATACCAATTATTCGTCGAAAATTAAACATTATATAAATTTATATCGCAATACAAATACCGTAGACATATTATTATTATTATTATTATTATACTTTATGTTCGCCTTGTTTTTTGTTTTTAATTGCCTGTAATATTCGAATACTAAATCATTGCGTGGCGCTCAAAACAAATAGTTTATTACAGAGTTTTTTTCACGTATTCTTATTATTATTTATAGCTGATAGTGTATAGGTATAATAACAATAATTTTACTACAAACAGTTACGAATAGTAGGTGATAGGTACCAGTTTGGTTCAGTCGTTTAGGATAGTAAAAAAATAATAAAATTATGATATTGAAATATTAAATACTTAATAATTTATAATACATAAAGAGTGAATTCTTAATCCACGTTAAAACTGAGCCAGTATTTTTTTTTTTTTTAAACTCGTAAATTTTAAGTAAACTGCAACCGAAACAGCTTTAAAGACAAATAAATCACTCTTTCTAAACTGTCTAAATGTCCAAGAAAATGTTATTAAAAAAAAATAATCTAATATATTATCAGCAAGTACCTATATCTTAATTAAAAGTCAAGTGGGATGTTCATTTAAATTCGAATTATTTTTGTCGTTTTTAAACAATAGTATAGCCTTATAGGTGCCACGGGTATAATAATATGTGTAATTGGTTGCATAATATTATATCCCTTGAAAACTGTATAAAACATTACCGTTGGTCTGATACACGCCGTCGGTCATGTCTAATAAAATGTGTAACGTGTGGGTTGAATTTTCTCTTTATTTTTTGGGTGTATATTTAAGAATAATTCATTTATTAGCTTAGGGTCGTGTACTCGTGTCCCAGTCATTACCGTTAATTATCACAATTAATAGAACAAACACATATTTCAATATGCATGCGCACGCACATAACCGTATATTATATCATATTATTATGCGCTCGTATGAGAGTTTAAGTTTATAAGCCGGCAGCAGTTGGATTTTGGTACGAGGCCAAGAAATGACATCCAAACCTACGGGCGGTAATCGCACAATAGGGGGCCGAATGCGGACCGTACGGGACCGGATATTGTTTTCCGTATACAACAACAATAATATAACCGATGGGTGATGGTGTTGGCTATAGCGTGTTCGATAGTTTGATGAAATATTGTAATGCTTTAACTATAATAATTATTACTTCAGTGAAATAGCTCAAATACTCGACAGCTGAGACTTTACAGTTACATAGGGAACGTTAAATGCTTGGTGGCAACAAAATATCCAAGAAAAAGAATCTAATGTCAAATTAATAAAATGACGTCCAATGAATAACATTTCGTTTTCGAAAAAAACAATAATATTATTGTTATTCAAAAATAAATAACTGTAGAGATTGGCAATTTTCACCAAATACCTATTGACAATAGAATTTTCCAAACATAATAGGTATAAATTTAAAATTATTTGTCACTTCTTAGTATAAATGGTTTAAATATTCATTTTAAATCAAAATTTTTTTTTATATTTTAGATTCTAAGCGGAGCGAGGAAGCTAGTGGTTTTACAATAGTGTTTATTATTTTTATTTTTTTATTTATTTTTTCTTCTATTTATATCCTGTAAAATTTTACCAGAAGGAGGGCTTTGATTTCAACATATAGTACCTACCTTATCTTTTAGAAAATTGGATCAAGATGGTACTTTAAAGAGGTCATTTTTCGATTTTATCAATACCTAGTTATTAAATGCCACGGTAAAAACCACCAAAAAATTACGAAAAACCACTAAAAAATGGATTTTAATTTCCAACGCTTTGTTTATAACCATAGAAACGAATAAAAATAATAATATTAAAATATTAATTCAACTTACATTATATAATAATTAATGACAATATAAAATATCTAGACTAACAAACCGTCTCCGCTCAGAATCGATTTTCTTATACAATGATAGAATATCATTGAATTCAAGTTTAATAGAATCCATTATACAATGACCCACTTGTAACCTACTGTACAGCAGAGCACCTTTTTTAAGTATGCATTTTGTCAAAGTTTTGAAAGTTTGAGCTTAATTAATAATTAAGACAACTTAATTACATCTAAATTTGCAAACTTTAAAAATGTAAAATGTTATGTTTATATAATATAAAATTATATTTTAGAAGTAACAAAATCAATAAATATTAAATAAAAAAATAATATATATTATACCTATTTAAGAATAGTGGCTAAAATTATTAATGTTTTTTTCTCAGTTTTAAAATTAATTATTGATTTATTTTTAGTTAAAATTTAAAATTATTCAGTTAATATTAATAATATTTTGGTTATGAGTACCTAGAAATGTTTGAATTACGTTCAAAAGTCAAGTTTAGAAATATATCTTTTTGTTTTATTCTAATGTTGCTATTTAAATTACTATTATTACTATTGTTAATTCTCTACTCCATCCCAAGCTTAGGCTTAAATGAGTAGATATATTTCTTTATTTATACAATTTATTGTACATATAAAAAAAAATTTAATATTATTATGCATTTATGCCTGAATATTTGACATAGTTTTAATAATCTAAGCTTAATCAATAATTGGGGGGGGGGGCGTAACATTACTTTAAACTACATTTACATACAGTATAGTAAAGTACTAAAATTAAAATATTGTAGTATTATAAGAAAAAAAAAAATTAAAATGTATAATCTCAAAAATTTTTTATTAATATCTAGAATTAGTAATGTTTGTTTATTATTTCCTAAATGTAAAATAAAATGATAGGTATAATTGATTATTTTATAATAATATTATATTCACGATTTTGATTTAAACTACTGTTAGAGTTTTTGAAATTAGTTTATTATTATCTAAATATGCATATAACTCTTTGTCAAAGTGTATAATCAACAATTAAGTAATTGTGGTAACTTAAATAGATTTTTACATGCTGCAACAAAAGATTGTATGTAAAAAGTAATTCATAATTTGCAATTTTATTATTAATTTATTATTCAGTGTCTATATAAGCTATAATATTTGATTTTACATTTGTAAGTTCATATTTAATTTTTTATATTTAATTTATTGTATTGATAAAATTGTTGTGTGGAATTCATAAGCCTTAAAAATTCAATACAACGTTCCTTATAAATTATTTTTGCAAAAATCAAAAAATATCAAAATCTGAAGAATAAATGATCACAATATTTAAAAAAAAAAGTTTGAACTTCAGATTTAAATAAAATGTATCAAATTAATGTAGTTGCATCTCCTAGTTTTATTAATTTATGGTGAGATAAAAAAATCATATAATTTTAAATTATAATACCTACAAGATCATTCATACAAGATTTTTTTATAAGTTAATCTTATTGCTGGTAAAAAATGTAAGCTGAAGTTTGAATGCAAAAGTGCTTTGTTATTTTGTTGTAACTTATATTGCAAATTTGAAAAAGACATTAATCGTATAAGCTTGCAAGTTGAAACATTCCACTATAACTAAAGTTATCATTTTCTAACACAAAAACAATTTTGAAGTATGTCGACTTATTTTAAGCCATTTATATTAAAGGCATTTTAAATGTTTGAATGTTTTTCAATAAAATATATATTGATAAAAAATTTTAAAAACTTGAAAATATAATAGAAATTTTCTAAGTTGTTATAGTATTTAAAACATTTAAAAAATATATAGGTATACAACATGTTTTTATAAGTATTTATGAGTGTGAAATCGAATGAAACTTATTTAATATGCATAATTATTGAGACCTCAACTTGTAACTTTCTGACTTATTATATTACTGTTATTATTGTACTTAGTAATTTTATACTATATTATACTTACGCCGGTATTAGCTCATAAGCAATAATAATAATATAATAATATTATGATATAGTAATAGTATATTTATTTATTTATTTATTTATGAATACAAGCGATTATGTTTTTGTAAAAAAATGAACTTAACTACCTAGTACCTACCTCTATTACTAATAGAAAATCAAATATATAAAATAGAGTGAAATCAATGATTTTTATTTTTTTTATTATATAAGCCTATCTATGAATTATCGGTTTTTCATGAACCTACTAAATATTAATAAATTAAAAATTTGCAAATACAAATTATAATATCTATTAAACACAAAAGGCACTTGTTGAAGATTTAACAAAATATTATAGATTTTTTATTTTTAAATATTGTATAAGAATATTGCCTAAGAAAAATTGATATGTTTTATACTCCGAGTGTTAAATTATTAGTTGAAAGCTCTGCAACAAAGATTTTAGTAGCGTTGAAATTAAAAGTATGTCAGTTGAAAATCAAACTCACATGATCGTTACAATAAACTACATCCCACTTACTTGAAATTCCAAGACAACAGTAACAACAATGACGGACGTCCATTATTGTGTATACACAGAAAATTTCGGAAGGAAACGATGAGAATAATGCCAGTTGCACCAGAAGTCGAAATTAGATTTAAACAAATACGTCATTTTAGTTGTATAATGGAGTACGTATAATATGGGTGCTCTAAAGTGTTCAGAAAATCCTAAATTTGACATGGACGGCGTTATTTCCGTCAAAAGAAAAATTATTGTTTTCCAAGATGGTTCCGTTGTATTTCATGTGCGTCGAAATATCTGTTTATTTAAAATACATATTATTCACTAGTATAATATCTAGAGTTGGAATATTTTGGAGAACTCTTCGAAAGTCAATATTTTTTATTTTAATAATAGGTGCTTTATGATTTTGTGTTAAGTTATGTTTTATTATTAACTATTATAGGTACTATAGAGTGGGCAATGTCCATCTCAAAATAATCATTTGGGTAGGCAGTCAATAAATCAAGTAAAAGTGTATCGCGCACCGTTCTAAGAATATATAATTTAACTATGTAGTTGAATTGCTTTGGTCTCTGAATGACTAAAATAACATATCTCTTAAGTATTTAATTTTAATGATGGTTTGTGTAACACCATAATAATAATATAATAATATTAACAGCTATGATAAATACTGCACTGAAGCTATAATTTACCAGCTATCAAAAGGTTAGAAGGTATGAAAGGTATGAAATAGGTAATTAAAATATTTTGTCTCGTTTTAATTTAATTTAATATTTAATATTGTTAAGTTGATTATAGTTCACATAGGTAAGCGTCATGGTCCCCCCACTTTTTTGATTTCACAATGTTATTTCAGTATTTATTGAGGTAAGAAATTATCACTATCTCTTATAGGGCTTCGCTAAGAAATCTTACACTACTAAAATTAAAGTTTTTCAATTGAAAGTACCTAGGTAGTTACTTTGCATTTTGACTTTTGAAAATGCAATGATTTACATCTTCATGATGGCACATTATATAAAGACCTCCCTATAGCTCCAATAAGCGTTAATAATATAGTAACACAATGCTACAACATATTCCATAACTGTCTTTACGAACATTTTAATCTCCTCAACTCGAATCTCACTCTGTCATACCGAAAACCACAGTTAAAACTACAATGGGCTAGGGATTTTCTTCACTAAACTAAGCAACATAATATACTATAAATTATTCAAATAAGTAATAAATTACATCACGGCACTTAAATAACTCTCCAATAAGTTACAACTATCGTCACTTTTTTTTCTCCTTCTATTCTTTTCTTTATTGGAATACAAAATAAATCAATCCGAAGTGGTATCACTGGATACCAGCTTTACCCACACTTCGCTACACAATTACACTCATCAGTCATCACAATTTCTTATTGTAATACTACTGTATAACAGATCACCGTTTCTCAAAATAAAAATATGTTAAATACATGGTTCGTTATTAATTTACTTAGTGCGATGTGTGCGTAATTACTATTTCATTCGATTAAGTCATTACACAAAAAACAAATAGTTTTTAAACGTTTATTAACAAAATATAAAATGGTTAGCTGTAAGGGGGAGGGGGTCCTGGAAAATGTGATAACGATACAAATTGTCAAAAATATTAATTTTCGCATTTTGTTCAAAAATATAATTTTACAATGCCACACAATCGTGTAAAAGTAATGTTTTCAAAAAGTTAAAGCTTTTTGAAATAATGAGTGTAGACACTTAAAGAGATCAATATGTAAATACAGGTGCCTACTTGAATATTAAAAAAATCAATTATACCTAGTGTATGCAGCATTGCTGCTGAATAGATACCGTATAATTATTTTAGATGTTATATTATTAAACATTTATAATATAGAAGAAAATATTTATAACGTAGATTTATGAAACACTAGGTTGCAACTTCGAACTTGTATAAAAATGGCGTAAAATTTGACCTACAAATTTATATATTTAAAACTGGAAAACTCAAATTAAATTGAGAATGAAGACCCTTTTTAAAGGCATGCATAATTTAAAAAATTAAATGAAACATATTTTAATCCATAAATTAGTAATGAATGAAAATAATATTTGAAATATAAAATCTTAAAATCATTTGGAAGTTGGAACTAACGTAACCAGCTTGGGGTGCTTATAATTTACCTAATGCATAATAACAACCTCAACCTACCCCTTTGTTGCGAACTTGTTGTGTCTATACTCTATTGGTGCCGGGTATAATATTGTTGTAGATATGTATACACTATAAAGTGTTACATTATTATCTCAATATTATTTAAAATGTCTATAGGTTAGGGTAATTGTATAATAAACTTTTTCGTTTGGTAAGATATATTTTATACTTCCAGTTAGGACATCCACGGTGCAGTTGCATATGACCAATATTTGTCGTATAGTGTAGATCATAATTTTGAATTTCTATTGTACTTCTCGTATCCTTCTAATTTTGTTTAAATATTAAAAAAAATAATAACAATATAAAGAATTCAATCGAAAAAATATTACACCAGAACGGGGCAAAGACTTGTCATAAATTTAGTTAATTCAGGAAAATATTGTTTTATAAGGCCAACAAAAAGACAGAAAAGTTTTTTACAAATATAATTTGTTACGCCAGTTTATCAACTAACAGTGATTGTTTAAATGTAGGTACTTAAAGTTTTGGGTGAATATAATTGCAATAAATCACATATTCGATACTACGAAATAAATCTAATGAAAAGTTTTACGTTAAAATTTTAAACGTAAAGGAAATTCATCAATATCAATTACCTAAGCCTTAAAACATAATTATAACTACCTAATCTAATTGCAACAGATTTCGAAGCTCTACATTCAGATATCAAATCAATATGAAAATACTTGTACCTATTTTAGAATTCATTAAATAGTGTTAAATATTTCAGTGGTCACAAAATATGTAAGGTAATGATTGTATTAAATAAAAAATAAAAATTCGTTCATGCACCAGACGATTTGAAATTTATTTGCATGGCTACGAATATATTGACACTGTGTGAAGATATTATATTTGTGGAAGGTACATTATTTGAGTAAGCACTTAAATACGTTTTAAAACATACGTTTATATATACATGGACGAAAAAACGGCTATTATTTACTTTTAGTTTTAATTTTATATTTTAACTGATAAATGCACAAAAACTTATGTTCAAATAACTTATTTAATTAAATTGTGCTGTGAAAATAAATCCAAGACATAAAGTATAAAAATGTAATGTTGCAACATTAATTTGTAAGCATTGCTTAAAAAAGTTAACAATCCATTAATTTCTTAGCTAAAAAAATTGTTTTTGATCATCTGGCAATCGTTTAAAATATTGTTACAAAAAAGCTAAAATATTTGCAATCTTTCTTCACTGTTTCTTACTCGGTAGTAGTTAATCGTGTATTTAATCTTTAACTAATGTAATATAACTAATTCCATTATAATTTGAATTTGAAAATGCTCCATAAGTTATGAAAAATTTAGTTATTGAGACATTTAGTTTTATGTGTTTTGGTTCATTAAACAAAACAATATTGAGTCTGTGATGGGGTAGATGCCCTTTGTATTTAGGCTTGTATTTTATACAGTAATTAAAATACTTTTTAATTAAAACTTCTTTTTAAAATTACCAAAGAAAAATAAACTGAGTAAAAACCCCGGAAAACGTTTTAGCTGTTAACAGTTTAGAATAAAGGTCGAGTTTAATACATTTTCTTTTTATCTGATTAACAAAATAAATAAACATTTAGAATGTTACTCTGAATTTTAATATTTTTCTTTAACTATAATATTGTAATTACTATATAATATAATAATATACATTTATTCATTTTTAGAATTTTATACAGACATTTTTAATGAATTGGTATAGGTAAGTAGTACCTATTGCTAACTGTTTCGTATTTTTTTTTTTAATCTTAACCATTGGTGTCGATGATTGCTTTAATTGAATATTTTTTTAAATAGTTAACAAAACAAGTAAGGAGAGCGCACTCTGGAGCAGATAAACTTTATGGATACTGTACGTAAAATGGCATGCATATATTTTCATTTTTTACCAGGTAAATTACCTATAGTAAAAATATTCAATATGCCACCTGTAGCACTTTCAAATAATGTTAGGTATATCAAAAGTTCTGATTACGCTTTATAAAAATATTGTAGAAGACTCAATACAATTGTTATCTTATAAAAGCCATTATATTACGTCTCGATAGTATGATTATATTTTCTAATCAAATTTACATTTTTTATTTTATAATATCATTCGTGGTTGGTGCATATTTACTGTAGGTCTAAATTGTATAAGGATAACTGGGAAATGCAACCAATCCTAGTTTAATATTTTAATATTTAATTTATACGCCGATGGTGATTATTTGTGCAACCCAACATTCCTTTTAAGGGTTTAAAAAAAAAAAAAGTATTATTCTATTAGGTATATGAAACGGGAGAGATGCCATCAATGTCATTCATGTTTTGAAATCTTAATTAGACAATTTAAATACGAAAGGTTTATTTGCTTAATGATTATACAACTCTTTGTGTTCAGTTCTAATAAATTGTATATAATAATGAAACAATTATATAATTTTAAATTAAATATTAATTAATAATTAGAGTAAAATATAATAAATCATTACCCTTTAAATTTCTTTAAAACATTTTGATATTTAATTGGTTACAAAATTCTATGCTTAAAGGGTTATAAGATACGTATAAAAGGTTTCAATAGTATAGATATTAGTTGTTACTAATTTTTAGTATTAAATTATATAATTTAATTTAATGCTTGTTATACAATCAATTTTCTAGTAAATTTTGAACTTATTATGCGTTCATGAAAATGAATCTTTCAGGTATAAGTATTTGATTTTATTAAAAATTAAAATTGATTGTTATTTAGTATGTGCCTATATTATTTATGTTGTATATTTTGTATGTATTATTTGGTTCTTTTGCTGCACAATAAATAAATAATTAATAATTAATTTAATTTATTTAAGATATATTATCACCTTATATATAAGGCTGCTTATTTTTTATACTGTATTATACATTCATACTTCATCGTTTGGAAGAAATGAATTATTTGCTTTTAGCATGTATTACCACCTAGTAGGTAATAACTCACGAAAGTTATGGTTATCAATTATTATACGGCATTTTGAGAGTGAATTCGATTCGTAACCTTCATCTGTTCTGGGATTATGTATTACATAATAGGTCAAGAGATTATACAGAGGGATTGAAAAGTAAAAATATTAAAGTGATTTATCAAAGCATTCTAAAAACAATTCTAAACAGATTTTTGCATGTTTTAGACTTTGGTTATAAATTTAGTTGCTCAGTGCATTTCATTTAAAATTTTATCGATAAATAATATACGCGTTTACCAGTGATACTCGTAAAGTCGTAGGTAATAATTTATGGTATTTATATTTGTATTATACCTACACAAAATATTTTGATCAATTGAAACTTACTATTGAATTTATTTTCTTCTTATATTGTAATAATTAATATACTCCGTCAATAACTTCGAGAAGTTTTTATTACCTAGGCAATTGAAAATTAATTAGTTCGAGGGTTTCCTAGAATATTATTAAAATGAATTTATTAAAAATATTTCAAAGTTCAATATACGTAGGTATAAAAGGTTTTTATTTTTAGTCCAAAGATTATAACTATATTAATTGATTGTTTATAATACAATTTTACAAATATAATAGTTACTGCCTACTTCTTATTATAAGTACAATAAATTAATCGTGAGTTTAATTAAAATTGTAATATACTCAACTACATAATTATACTTATTACCTTCGCACAGGTATAGTATTTTAACATGCTTAATTGTCTTAAATGCATTGGTGCAAATAAAGGGATTTGGCGAGGGGGAGGGGCTACTCTAAAATTCGTTCTAAAAAAAAAAAAAAAATTATTTTAAGATTTTCTTATTGTAGGTATGTACATTGTATTTTAATAAATCTGTTAAATTTTCTACTGGAAAAAAAATGTCAATATTCACAATAACTGCTTGCGTAAATGGCAATCGCCTACCATTATTTTAAAAATAATTATAAAAACCAGAAGACTCATTTATGGTGCATAGTAGGGTTCGAGTGTACCTCGTTATATAGTAACTTTGCTCATTGCTTAAAGAACCACTTATGAGGAACTTTTTACCAAGCGATCAAGGTTATAAGCAGGAGTAAACCGAGCCTATAAAATCTACTGACCAATAAACTGCCTCACATTCAGGAAAATCCAAATTAGCAATTTATTAGGACCTATATTTTGTCAAGCATAACCGCGGCCCGTGGAAAGTATTGAATTATTAATTGGACATCCATAGTTCTTGTTTATAAATTAGTTTTGTACCAATAGAATATTTTATCCAGGCACGGCGCCAAGGGGTGGCAAGGTGGGGCTCTAGCCCTTCCAGAAAACAGATCAGCCCCCTCGCCAGCCCCCCCACTGAAAAATATGTACGACATAATAAAAATATTTTTAGTTGACTTATTATTTTAAATATATTTATGTTTGATTAACACAATACTATTGCGTAAAGAGTTGGTATTCGTACCTACCTACTTATATTAGTTTAGTAATTAGCATGACAAATTTCTTATTTAAAATAATTAAATAATTTATTCAATTTTCTTATTTTGTTATTTTTATAATCTTATTTGCCATGGTAATTAGTTCACATATTACTTGATAATTAATAAAAAAAGATTTCTTAAAGTAACTATCTGTGTTTTAATGTATATATATGAACTATTTTAACCTACAAAATTCAACAAAAAATTTAAAGTAGGTACTTCAATAGTCAATACATACACTACTATGCAAATACCAATTTAAAAATGTATTGAATTAAAAATTTAAAATGTACTAGTTAAATATAAGGTAGCTGGTAATCAAAAGTTTTTATTTAAAACAAACTGTATTTTACTGATATCAGTGCAATTGTATACATTTTTGTTAACTTTTTCAATGTTATAAGATTTTCAATAATTTACTGTATGGTGCATAAACAGATATTGTATAAAAAATCAATATTTAGCTCATAAAGAAATTATTATTTTTGTATATCATGTTATCA
>WHPZ01582365.1:0-14856 GCA_016617965.1 Macrosiphum rosae | reverse complement strand
TTTTTTAATATATATCGATATATCGTTGCTTAACGTTTTCGTGGTAAAATACTTATAGAATATAGTTTATGTATTAGACTGTAATAATGTACTAGTCGAAATTAAATATAAATAATACTATTTTATCTTACCTTTATAGGTAATATCATACTCAGTACTCAGTAACCAGTACCAATTATTTATTTTTTTAATCAACTTGGATGAAAGTTCTAATGAAGAGGTAGGATGATATGGTTATTTTATTAAAGAAATAAACATTACAGTTTATACAAGTTTAAATTATTTTAAGTTTTAAATAATTTATTATTCAGATTTTCAGTAACTAAATATAATTTTCATTTACCTACTTCTTTTTTAAAAATAATTGTTCATGTTTGAGGTGTGAACGAAGGGCTATGAGCTAAATGTAGCTTGGATATAGCTACCAAAATTGTAGTGAATTTTAGTACTCCTAAAAATAAAAAGCTCTATAGTTTCACATATGTAGGTACATATAAGTATACGAGCATATACTTCCTCTAGTAAAAAAAATAAAAATATTTCTGGCCTTGTCACTGTATCTTAGTTTGTTAATTTAGGTATTATAATATAATTATTATTTATGTCCTCATACACAATTAACATTTAATAGCCCATTGAAATTTGGAGGAAATAATAATATGTATTTGTTCAAGATGAGTTCTTATTTAATGTTAAACGTTTAATAAGACACGGCCATTTCTTGCAACGGTAAATTCTAAACCGACAGCCAGTTGGTTAATTTCAACAATTTCGTGTCCATGCCTAAAAATAAATAGGAAAAAATTATATTTATTAGACCGTAAATGAAATGTTAAAAGCCCAATTTCTACAAATAGCGTTCATTTTATAATAGTTGAGATTCTAAAGTATCACAATTTAAACATTTCAGTGTAAGCCTAATTAATAAAGAATGTTTTCTTTGGTCTTGCTAGTTGTATCTATATCTATACTAATATTATAAAGAGGAAAGATTTGAATATTTGTAATCATTAGAATGCTACATTATGCCTACTTAACATAGGCTATATTTATTACCAGAAAAAATTAGGTATCTCTACTAAAACTCAGCCCCTTTTTTGTATGTAAATGCATATCTCAACAAGTGGTCAACGGATTTTAATACGGTTTTCACTAGTTGATCAGTTTAGTCACGGGGGAGGTTTGAATGTATAATTCATTTTGGAAAAATTAATTGGGTAGTCAAAACCATTGGGTAGCATTCTAATAATAACTATAATATCTATATATATATATAAATCATTATAAATCTATATATTATGTTAATATATATAAATTAATGTTCTTTATACATTCCTAAACGGCCGGACCGATTTTGATGAAATTTTTTGTGAGTGTTTGAGTGAATCCCTGGATGATTTAGATTCACAATTGTATCCGGTAGGTCCAACCTGGGAAGGCGCTCAAACAGGGATTTTGAGATTTACGATGAAAATGTTTGTTTATAACCGGGGTGGCTATAAGTTGCACTTATTGCAGCTAGTTACACTCAAAAGGAGTGGAAAAATCACAATTTTTTCAAGAGTTGACATTTTTTACGGGCAACAAAGTGTGCGGGATCAGCTATATGTTATATAAATTAGAAGAAATATGGCATATTAATGTTGTACAAATATATTTATTAAAAATACAAATCTTTGGTCTGGACAACGTCGGGCAGGACAGCTATAGTATATTATAATATTGTTCACTTGGAGAGGGTGGTTTACACATGTTTTACGAAATATTGTGTGTCGAGACGATAAAGATAAATTTTTGTTTACTTAATATAAAAACGAATAATGTGGTGTGATAATTTTATAATGTCACGTGTGTAATTTTGAGGCCGATTTTTTTTGTCACATTAACGCCATTTTTATTTTTTTTTGCTCACACAATAAGGCGGTGGTGGCGCCTTACTATATCAGAGACGGAACAAGGGTCGTCTGTACATTATACTTATAATAATATAAATTACTCCAAAACGACATAATAAAATAAGGAGTGGCAGACTGGCGCGACTCATAATACTTTAGGTACTCGAAATCGATTGTTGGACTCTGCAACATAAAAGACGTCAGCTTGAGATTTAAAAATCTAAAAAATGAGTTTTTACTTTAAAGTGTATATTTTTTAAGTTTGGTTGTTTGTATAAATAAAGTTTTTCAAGGTATCATAGTATTCTACACTTGCTAGAAGATGCGTATCCTGTATAGCTAATAATATACCGAATACAAATTGATTGAAAGAATATCTATTATTATTATTGTCTATTTAGCATTACTTATAGCATTTTTGTTATCTACGATATCCACTAAGCGAAAATATAGTATAAATTGTTGAACTTTACAGGATAACGATACCTATGGATAAAATAAAAAAATTATAATAATTCAAAAATGTTGACTTTATTATATTAGATGATATTAAAATATCTATGGAAAAAAATCGTAGAAACCCACAGGTGTTACCATTGTATGCTACAATTGTAGGTAAATCATAAAAAATTGAGTTCAGCAGAATCAATTTTATGTTCATACAATAAGTTTTAATATTAAAGTGAATTCACCAGTTATCAGGTAGGTACCTAAGAACATTATCTTTGTCTGTGACCTGTGTACATTGGTTTTTTACGATTTTAAGCATTTTTAAATTGTAATATTTTAAATTTTTACATACTTATGAGGCATAACTTGCATGAACATTAAAATAACATAAGCAACCATGACATACAAGCACATATAATAGTGTCATTACCTAGTGAGTTTGATTGTCGATCAATTCACTCTATAATATTAATGCTAACAAGTAACAACCCAAAATCGGTTCTTTTGAAAGCAAACTTGATACCTATAGGTATGTTGTACGTTTGTAACATGGTGAGACATCCTCTTAAAAATAAATTCTCAAGTTATTGTCGAATATTGTTTTTCTTGCCGTCGAACTTCGAACTATATAATAATATTATTATTCAGATTCGTCTGCTGTTACACGTTCGGACTACGCACATCTCGGCGCGGCATCGGTGGCGGGCGCAAACGAGAGACGTATGTGGCGGCACATCTCATCACACACACACACACACACCACCCATACACACACACACACACACACGCCACATATACACACACGTGCACACGGACACGCATATGTGTGAGGGAATGCGGTCGGGGCCCGGGCCGACAACGATAGGAGTTAGTGCGCGTACATATACGACGACGCACGGCACACAAGGTAGATGACCTTGGGATACGACCTCCATCGGGCCAGGTGAATGTTTGTATAATAATATTATTATATTATCGGATGTGTGTACGGATAATAATAATAATATGTATCCAACCTCAGTGACGATGACGACGTTTTTCGGGTAAACGATGATGGCGGCGACGACCGAACAGCCGATGGGGTAGATGGTGTAGCGAGATGTAGATGGAGAGATTGAGATTAATTGTGAGAGAGTGAGAGGACGATCGAGCCGCACCGTCAATCGGCGGCCCTGCGGATTCGATACAATTATTATATTATTGGCGAACGATCGACGGACGCGCATTCCTCGACAACCCACGCAGTGTTCACCCTAACTTGTTATACAATTCATGCGTATATAACACGATGGTTACGAGTTACATTTTATTATTACCAATAGGGGTATTTTTTATTGTTCGATAGTGAACGCTTTTCAGAGTGCACGGGGAGATCTATAAAATATAGTATATGTAATGTATCGTTTTATGTGCTGCGCGCACTATACAGGGATCTATATACATCAGAGATTTAAAACATAATATATTATACGCGTTTCAAATCGATTAGCCTCCCCGTCGCCGTCGATGACCACAGTATAATTATACCTATATAATCGATTGCTGCACGGATGTCCGCAATACAATACGATTATATTACGTTACATATTGCATTATACCTATGCATTTCTATACTCTACTCCGAATACGGGCACCTCGCACCTCTACACAGATTATGTATTTCGTCAATATGTTATTATTATTAATAATAATTAGGAATATTATCCTAAATTCTGATCTCGACGGCCGTGATTACAGAATAATGCACTTAAAATAGACACACCGGCTGTATTGTATGAAATTTGAACTACGCCATTTTTGTTTTTTATTTCCTGTATGGGTGGCTTTATATTCATATATTATTATACACTATATACCTATATTATGAGATCGGATGTCATATTGACGTACCGACGTTATTCAGACTGCAACAAGGCCAACTGCATTAACCAGTAACCACGATTGATTAATTTTTAACATATAGTATACACACATTTTAAACCACAACATTTTAACTATACCTACAACTTACTGTAATTACTATTTATGTAAGTACCTATATGTATACTTTTTTCGCTAATATTGTAATATTTTTATTTTTTGTTCATTACGTCTGTGTCGACAAGAATGGATTTTAAGAGGACGTGATACCGGTATGTGTTGTCTCCGTCTTACAAGTGCATAACATGGCAAATTTTACGCTCAGCAAAACATGTGTAGCTCCGTTAATTTAAAAATTAGAGTAAATTGACCTCTTATAAAATCTAAAGCTAGGATTATTATCTAGACAACCTTTCAAGCTTTTTATTATATTTTGATATTTAAGCGAGTTATGAGTACTTTAAAATGTACAAACGATTTACAATTTTAAAATACTTATAACACGCTTTAAAATTAAAATATAATAAAAAGCCCACGAGGTTGTCTATATACGAATCTTATCTTTTGATTTTATAAGAGGTCGATTCACTCTAATTTTTAAACTAACGGAGCTACACGTGTTCTGCTTTGCGTAGAATTTGCTATGTTACGCACTTGTAAGACGGAGACAACACATGCGGGTATCACGTCCTCTTAATTAGTGATAAGATAATACAAATGCATTACAATTTCTAGAATTTAATTATTTTTTGTTCTATGGAATTAAAATTCAATTACTTTTGAATAAGTAAACAGTATAGGCGCTATATGACAGTCGTGTACAAACAAGTTATTAGAAAAATGTAATGGACATAATATAAAACTCTATTATAATAGACTATAGTAATTACTAATTAATCAATGACTAACCACCATATATATAATATAATATACTTTAATTTAATACCAATTAGTATTGAATACATGAAAAAACTATGTTAAGTGCCATTGGACTACAATCTTGTAAGACATCAGACGTGTGAAATACATTTATTTTATAGTATACCTAATTAATTTCATCGTGATATTATTAAGATTATGAAAAGGAAAACAATTTCTGTATGATTTTAAGATTGATTTACTGGAAATATTGATTATTCAGCTTCTATATGTTTGAAAGGTGTGTAAATATGTAAATATGAATAAAAATAATTTTTTATTTCGGGTTTTTGGATTGATTGGGTAATTAAATGATCAGATTTTTGTACATCCAAGAAGTGAACAAAATCTCGTAAAGTTGGACCATATACACCTATAGATGCGTGGATCGTGGGTACTTATTGTTTCAAGGCTTAAAACACGAACGACAGTGTGTCTATAAATACGCTACACATAATATGTATATAAAGCCCCGGACAATGCCAACAATTTCTCCAGCTGTCGCAGACCATATGGAAACCATTATAAATAAAAACTTGCAATGAGCTCACACGTTTTGTGGCCTATATGAGATACGTATAAGTATAGAAACACTCACGTGTTCGTCCAGCGAATAAATCAGTTCTCCGTCGTCGAACAGCACAAACCACCTTCTCTGCCATCTCTAAAAAAAAACAAGATATAATTATGTGATTACTATTCTCGATTCTGGCTCCAACTTATTTGTTAATGTTTTAAAGTTTTCAAAAAAAAAATGTATTTATAGTTAAAATAAATATTAAACAAAAGATATCATTTAAGTCAAATTATAGTTTTAAATTTTAATATCAGACGTTCATGATTATAATAATATTTAAATTAATCTATTGGAACTCGATCAAGGTTGAAAATATACTATTATAAGATCTAAGGGTACCTACAATACTAGAACGTTTGAATCAATATCTGCATGTGCAGTTATGCACACAGAAAATTAATAGATTGGAGATAATGGTGTCATATTCAGTCCTGAGGGAACGTATAGCCATGCAGGTGACTATCTAAATACCGTTAGGCTAGGTAAACGTTGAAAAGAAACACCAAATCATTCAATACTCTTATAACAATACACTGCGATGATGGACGAGCCTCATGCAAAGCGAAGGCGATGCGAAAACTGTATATTATATACTCAGGAGTCTGGAAAGGAACGGCAGGTCAAATATCGCTGAATCTCAATCAAGCTTATTGAATATTATTATTTATTATATTTTATTTTTTCTGTAGACCTGTCACAGTTATTGGTAACAATAATATTATAATATCGTCGGTTCGGTGGAGATGGGTATCCTCCTATGGGTATTATATCTAGATCACTTTGTTCTCCCAAATAATGTGTAGGTATACTTAATCAAAAATACCATACAGACGTCAGACCGAAATCAACAGTACAGGTATAATATTATATTATAAATTTAAATTTGATTTTCAAACAAGTTTTCTATAGAACATTTTTTTTGGCAGTGCATATTTTTCCAAATAGGTACCAGCTAGGTTAAATTTATAAAAACTAATAATAACAATAATATTAATAATTACCACACGTCTATACCGCACTCTTAAATCTCAACGTTCACACGTTTTTATTTTTAGAGATAATCAAAAGCACCGGACGCGTCCGGACGTTATTATTTACATTTTCTGTGTGAACAAACTACGCCGAAAACGCACGGTGTTATTTTTCATACATAATATTATAGCGTTTATTATATACATATTTTTTGTATTTATTACAGCTCATGTATAAAACTCTATGGGAAAACATTTGCGTGCCTAATAATGAGATTTTATATACATCCTATATTTCGCACTGTTCTATAATTAAGATTTGGCAACACGTGGGTAAAACTGAGACTCTGATTTCACTGTATTATAAAATGAGGATAATTGCGTGTACTTAAGGAGCGGAACGCCAGAGTGCTAAATACCTTTACCGCTTTATATATGTTATTGTGGCACAGTAAAAGGACTAGTTATCTTATTGTGGTCAAATAAAACGATGATGTTTAAGAAATAAAGTTGATTGATGTATATAGGTACTATTATTATTCGTATGAGCAGCAGCATGCTACCTATCCATGTTGAAAATATCAAGTGTTCTGAGGTTCTGATGAGGACCGTAGACGTGACCGAAGTTACGGAAATGAAACATCGAGCCACCGTGTTACAGTGAAAATAAATAACATAAATAACTAATTTTTCATTACCATGTCGTTCTGTAAATGTATAATACAATAAAGAAAGACTTATAAACACACTAAAGTTTGCAAAAGAGTAATTTAAAATAAATATTTAAGATAAAACTCTGTACCTACTTATTGGTATATAATAAATTAATAAAATATTGTATTATATCATACATTTTTAAGTAAATAGGTAACGGACCATTCCGGATGTTTCTCACCTTTAAATAAAATATATTTAACTTATAAATGTCCAATGGAATTATATGTTACAATATAGATCTATTGATACTCGAGTATCTATTTACTATAGATTACTAGCTGATCCCGTGCACTTCGTTGCCCATTAAAAATACCAAAGCTATATGAATAATATGTTTTTTTTTTAATATAACGGTTACTATAACAACAATTTTAAGCCAATGACAACCAATAATTATTATTATTATAGCTTTGAAACCCACGGCAACCATTTGTAAACAAAAACGTCCATCGGTAATCTCAAAATCCCTGTTTGAGCACCTCCCGTTGTTATTCAACTCTAATTAGGTCGAATAGCAACAGAATTTGGAGTTTTTTAAAAAGAAAAACAGTTCAAATTACATAATTATAGCCTTTATATAATCGTATTTATTTAAAAAACAATCTGGCTAGCATGTTTAAATTCACCCGAAATTCAAAATATTTAAATTAAAAAAATATATATATAAATAAGCAATCGATTAAATAGAATTGATACTATCGTTAATTCATTTTTGACCTTTTTGTTTTTTAGAGTTATCACACATATTTCATGACAACCATGATAACAAAGTTGATAGTACATTTTTGGAGTTAAAATAATTTTTGTTCTTATCAATTTTCTTACCAACAATTATCCTTGGATAAAAGTTATAAATGAATTTGATTCTTTACAACATAACCAATTATTACATCTACAACTAATAAATATAATTATTACACTTAGATTGTAGCTGTTGGTCAATGAATCTTATTTCTAAATTTTGTTACTATTCACCCACAATCACGTTATAATACTCAATACTCATATCATGTACGTAGTACGTGTACACAAATATTATAAAAAAAAATATTCTTGCAAAAATATATTATAAGTTTAAAGCAAGGCACTGAAATAATAAAATATAGTCAATAATTATTTTATGATATTATGAATTGTTTATAGGTATACTTACCTATATTAATGTAAAAACATAAAATACGTATACAATTACAACTAATTCATGTGGCGAGTTTATTTAAAGCACTTGCTCATTGTACGCAACTATTATTATTATTTACTACTACAGCTATATATATGTAGGTACCCATATAAATTGGTTAATACGCCATATAACATAATAAAAATTGAATAGTACAAAGTAATAGTGTATACCTACGTATATATAATATATATGGCCTTTTATTGTCACGGTTAAACTTTAAACTGTATATTTTAAAATAACTAAGTTTAATAGGTACTATAAAAATGCTTTGGCTGTATAGTATAGCTATAGGATAGTACTAATAAAAATAAACGATCAATGTTAAACGAGTTACCATTTTGTATTTGTGTTTCAGATTAGTTTTTCAATTAGGTACCTACATTTCACCGATGCAGAGATGCAGGAATGTCGGAGACAGTATAGTAAATAAGTAACTATCAACTACCTGTTAACTAACAACGACGAAAGACATGATTTTTACTTTAAAAAAACATGGCACACACACACCCAAAGAAACAACTCGTAGACATAATATTCTGTATAGATACATAAGATACATTATATTTTAGTATGGAAGCGCTTAAACAGCCCTAATATGAAACCCCAGTCACATATTGCATTTGAAACAAATGGACGGATGTTCTATGGCATAAATGCAGGTAACTACCTATAGGTAGTATAATATAATGTATTATAATATCTCTGAACGGAAGGGGGAGCATCATTTTGCGTTTTAATGACTAATTTAAACCTGAGCTATCGAGAAAAACGTATTCGTTACTATACAGTATAGCCACATATGTCAACATATTACACATATCTATTTAAGACACCAGAAAGAAGAAGTATATATTATTATTGCCACAATAAGTGGATGCTCGTTGACTAGTTTATTTAGACACTAGCCGAGTAAACTTTCGGTGTTTTAAAATTCCAAAAAAAAGTATAATTAATTGTTATTATATTATTAAATTATGTTTTTATTAGTCAATAAATAATTTATTAAAACACATATTAATGTACATTATGTAATGTCTCTGTAATTTATTTCATACACATATCAAATACCCGCAAAAACTGACATCGGGCGCCATATGAAGGTATAAAGAAAAACCGGAGTGTCATCGAAGCGCAAAGTTAACACAATTACAATATTGTTAACATCTCAATCCCTAATTCAATACACCATGTTTCTTAATAGTATATCGATTTTGTAATCAAAAGTTAGTTGATGTTTCTTGGCAATTTACCAGTTTCGTGTTTTTTTGCAGCCTCGGTGCAGTGCGATAAAAAAGTTTCGCAATCAATTATGTCGTTGCAATTTAACATATTATCCTATAAGCCGTACATTTTAGTCGTATCAACCAGTTATGAACAAGATTTCGAACCGGAACCTTAACAATAACGGCTTAATACACATGACAAACAATCCTAGACCTTAAATATCTATGAATTCGAATGATCTCGAGTGACAACTGAATTAACGATAACCTTTTAAAATATTAGTTGAGCTTGAAACATTAATATGACATTATTTTGGATGTACTTACATAATTTAGAATGATACACAAATACACAATTGTTGTTTTGTTCCATGTTTCCTTTAAGAACAATTTGAATATAATATGAACGTATTAATTAGGTATGCAATAGTAATATTTTTAATTAAAACTTTAATAACAACTGTTTCTAACCAGGTCTACAATATTATACGTTAAGAAAAGGTAACTACAGAATCAAGCTCACCTTTAAGTATTAATTTAAATAGTAATAGTTAAATTTGTTTGTTTCGTATTTGATAATATTGAATTAGTACATCAAATAAATTATGTAAGTATAGATATAAAATACTATTATTTTATTGGGTAAGTTTATTTTGATTTTGACAAAATGTAAGTGTAAACATATTAATCAAATTTCTGAGCTTATGTTTATTTTATATTTACTTTGTTACTTTGCAAACAGCCATGGATATTGGAGAACCCCAAACATTGAAACATGGTTTGTAAACGAACAACAATGTACTAATCCACAAAAAGTATTGAATTTGTTTATTGGTGACGATATAAAATCATTTAAATCTTTAACAGACTGATCTCATTTTATGTACACATATTATGTACTAATATTTACACGTGGGTCGAATTGTTAATATGATTGAGTCATACACAGCTGCATAATGCATAAAAACGTATAATACGATCGAAATTAAAATAACAAGACTCAATAATCTATATATTGGTTTCATTTAGTTCAATTTTTTGCAAACTACACGATGAGCATAATATATTTTAACATATTATTATGTCATTTTCCACCTATAGGTACAAACTATTTAACTATAATATACATTTAAATATTAAATTATATATACGGGTTTAAATTTGAATTGTGAAATTCGTATTTTAATTATATATATGTATGAATAAAATCCGAGGAAGGACATAGGTACCTGATGTATGGTGGATTTCAAGAGTTCTCTGTCATTGAATAGTGTCAACAGACACTAACATTTGTTTTAGAAACAAATACATATATTGTACCACTCCCCATAAAATCTTTCAAGTTGCAGTTATATCAACGTGTATATTATGAGTTCGGAACGGGAGCAAAAAAATATATCGATTGATCGGAATAAGAAGCGTATCTCAAATAACTGGCCGACGAAAATTATGACATGCTATGATATGTGAACTGACTCGAGGACGATGAACCCATTTGGCGGTGAGATGATTGTTTATTCACATACGCTTATATGTGCGGGTCAAGTCAATCGGTTCCAACGTGTATGTAAAGAATAAAGAAATAATAATAATAATAAAAAACAAATCGCCCATCATATTCACTCTTTTGTGAACGCGTATTATTATGTACACATGCGGTTTTCGATAATGATATTGGATTGATAACGCCAGAGAAATAGTGCAGAGGTCCACGGGTGGCCGCGGTTATACCTACGCATAATATATAAATAAAGGTATATACTATACGTAATTGGTAATCGAATTCGAACAGTGCTACATTATATTATAATGATATGTAGAATATAGTAGCGGTTCTTTTAATCCAACAAAATAAATATGACTTGATACATTTTTCGAGATTTTAATTACGGTTACATTGATTGGTTTTGCTATTCATATACAATATAATTGAAATTATATACCCCTGGAGATTTGTAGCGAGCATAGAGACATACATTAAATATATATATATTATATATGCTCTCGAGTTTCATAATAGGAAAAAATATGAAAATTGAAACATTGGAATTGGCTATTGAAAACTATAGATAGGTACCTATATTGATAATATTGTTCGTAATTCATTATATATTACAAGAGTATACTCTTGTATATACTCATTTTAATTTCAGAGGTTAATCCAAAACTGTCATTTATGGCTGCAGGAATTTCTTTAGTGCATACTTTATAAATGCCGATTGGAGATTTGCATATTTTTTTATTTTTTATTGATTTTACAATGATGTGTTTTTTTTTTTAGTCTGTGTAATTTGTACTTACACTATAATATGTCGAAATAATGTTTAAATTTTCAACTTCAGTAACTTTTTTGGTGGGAAAGTGAATCCGGTGTATTTGAGAGTAAAAATAGAAAATTCCCAGTAGTTTTAAAAAGCGTCTAAACAAACAAAATTAAAATTAAGGAAAACCGGGAATTATTACTTAAAATCAGTTTTTAACAAAAATACAAAATAGATTTTATTCTTTGGTGTAACTTAAAAACGATTAACGAATAACACCGTTGGATACCTAGATACTTGACATTTTGACCTATTGTTTGTATTAACATTTTCTATACGCAATACAATTTTAAAAATATTTTGACTCTATTTGAGCTATTTATAGTCATAAGATGTTTTAAATTGTTATTTAATTACTGTCGACAAAAAAATGTTTGCTAGGTCAAAAACTTTGAAAATATAATAGAAGATTTCTCATAAGTCATAAGTATAAAAATGTGTAAAATATTCAGTTTTTATAGCTAATGTTTCTCATAAGTATTTCAGTGTTTCCAAAAAATTATATATATACGGTCTTTTTTAATAGATATTTTAAGTTAAAATTTGGATGAAGTATATTTAAACGAAAAATATAATATATTTTAGTCATTTTTTGTAACTTAAAAATATTATTGTTGTATAACTTACAGACTGCGGTCTTTATTCAGAATCGTTTTTCGTATGCAATAATGGTTTTATATCATTAAATTTAAATTTAATACATCCAGTGCGGTGACACACGACACATAATGTATAGCAGAGCGGTACTCACTTGTCACCTTTTTTATTTTAAATTATAAATTCCGAAAAAAAAAACGTGTCTATAAGAACAAAGTAATTCTTAATTTTAAATTATTTTTATTAAGTCATAAGTATATACTAAATGTTGTCGTAATTCTACAGTTTCATATGGCTCACTTAGTATTATAATTTATACTATATTAATTTGCATGTACGTACATATGAGTATCCAGGTAATGACCCAATTATGCACACCTATTATACCTGATTTTTAATCTTTCACATTGATTAATCTCGCTTTTCCAGCTATGTGACTTCCGTTTTAAAGCACTCCTCAACGTATAATATGAAAATCAAATTTAACACAATCTGCCTCCGACCTACTTACTATCAAAAGTTATAACTATTATTTCCCACTCTCATCTTGAACTCGTCACGCCTACATACCTGTATTATTATATATGCAAATTTAAATATATGAAATTAAAACATAATAAAACAATTTTATGACACTATTATTCGTATATATAAGTTGTCTAACATCTTCCATGCAATAAGAAGAATAAATTGAAGCTGTTTTCATAATATTAAAAACAAGCAATAACTTAACATAATAGTTAACAGGACGAATAAAGTAATGTCGAATGAATAAGTTTAAATTTATAAAGAATCAGTTTGGTCATACATTTGAAGGTCACAGCAGTGTAATGTATAGCACAGATACTTAGTATTACTTATAAAATGTAGTTGCAATTATATTATTGAAATTAACAGCTGTCTGCATAATAATTTATGGTAACAATATGGAATTAAAAATAATATTATCTCTATTAATACCGAACAGATATATTGTAAATTAAATATTTAAATTACATAATTATTTTATTGAACTTTATATAATATTAAATTACTATGTACACATTTGTTTTGTTTATCAATTTAATATTATCTCAAAAGTATTACTTAATTTTTATGTAGTAGATAAAATGTAACTCTATACAACTGCAGAATAGCTAGGGTGATCTATTTAAGAATCTACATTCATTGTTTTAAAAAGTTTTAACTTTTTTTAAAATAATATTTTTACATAGTTTGATATAATTGCAAAACAACATATTTTTTTTTTATATCTCAAAGCAATATAGTTTTGTGTATTTTTTGGCGAAATACTCCTAAAAATATAATAGAAATATGAAATAAAAAATATAAAAAGTAAAACTTAAAATACCTATGCATATATTTATAATGATAACGATAAAATGATTTTTTTTTCAAAAATATTCATTTGAAAGAACAGTCAAATGAAGTAAAAAAGTTAAACTAGGTACCTAGGTATTCGAAATAATGACTATAAAAAGTTATATGAATCACCTTGTATCACCTTATAAGTTATAATGTGTGTATAAGTATAATACGGCTTAATTGGTATTATTATCATAGTTACATTTGGTAGGTACAATAGTACATCTTATATATAAAACATGATAAAAATGAAATATATACACTCCAGTAGAAAAAGTTTTTTTTACAAATTTAAATCTGAACTTCTGAAATGGTGTGCTTCGTTCTATATAGGTAGTAGAATAGTAGAAATAAAATATTATATAAATTATTTAAAGTGTATGTACATGAAACGTGAGAACCAGAAAACATTTAAATGTATAAATCTTGTTATTTAGATCTAACACATTATAGCATATATTATACATATTATATAGGTACGTTAATCTAATTAAAAGCATCGGTCAAAATTGAAGTAGGTAGTTATACTTTTTTTTATATAGGTACCTACTTATTTTTTTCTTATAACATTTAAATCAAGAACATAATATATTACCAGTTAATATTAATAATTATTAATTTTTATTAACTATAAAAACTCGCGCATATGTAATGTTTATTAACAAATAAGAATTGAGATATATTTAATTTATACCTAAATATACATTAGTGTATTTAATATTGAAAGATCAATTGAAAATTATGACGTATAGTATAGTGTATATAGTGTATACAATATG